>OMKY01216587.1:0-15195 GCA_900302395.1 Bregmaceros cantori | reverse complement strand
ATTTTATTATTATTACTATTATTAATATTATTATTATTATTATTATCATTAGTAGTATTATTCACTTGTTCTCCTCCGCTACCCAAAATAACACACTGTAGGAGTCGTTGCACATCTTTCAAAGAGGTCAGTGATAGTGAGCAAGGTCCAGACACAGACAGAAGCACACAGAGAACTCTCCCTGGGGAAGCCTTCTCCGCTCTCCGATACAAGCTTCCTCATTGTCGCTGTTTTCCCCTCTCAGCTTGTCCGCACTCTCTCACACACCGTGACACGCTGTGACACAAACATAACAGCCCCTCTCGGCCCCGCACAGCGGATACTATCTTGTATTGGCGCGTACGAGCACAGGGAGGACCGCGCGACGAGGGGGAATACAGGTGAGATGCATTAGCATATGTGAAGACAGGTTGCCTTCAAGTCGGCGCGAACCCTGCACACAGCAGGCAGGTGGTGCTGATAAGCATACTCAGGACTCGGACGAGATAAAGAGAGAGACAGAGAGAGAGACAGAGAGAGAGAGAGAGAGAGAGAGAGAGAGAGAGAGAGAGAGAGAGAGAGAGATGGAGAGATACTCAGACAAGATAAACATAAACAGACAGGTAGAGAGAGACTGAGCGAAACAGACTCATACTAAACACTCAGAGAAGATGAAGTGAGAGAGAGAGAGAGAGAGAGAGAGAGAGAGAGAGATAGAGATAGACTCATACTCAGACAAGCGCGAGAGAGAGAGAGAGAAAGAGAGAGAGATCGAGAGATAGAGAGAGCAAGAACTCATACACAGGAGACAAGATAAAGAGAAAGGGAGAGACTCATTATCAAGACTAATCAAGAGAGAGAAAGAGAGAGAGAATGTAATTATTCACATACAGGTTTTTGCAAACACACACGAGTGTCAGTCTTTGACAGGGGGTGTCATTGGCGGAGTGCTTATGGACACCGCACCCAACGCGGCTTCATTCATGATGGCTGTGTCTATTCCAGCGTTCGCAGTGGCGCACGTTCTCAATTAAATATTATACTACTTCTGCTTTTCCAGCCCTAGAGGAAATATAAAGGAAATAGGAAGCACATACAGCCATGCACACATAGGCCTACAGAGAGGTGAAGATGAGCTGTCCTTCCAGGTGTGTACAGGATGGCTACCTGCCGCCTCCCTCCAGGGATCTGATTAGAATTGGGAGAGAGGCCCTCGCATCTTTCTCATCCGGATCAGCTTTCAGCTCCCACACAACCTACATATACTCCATTCTCAGATGCCTACATGCATTCTACATTCACATGCAAAATAGCCGTTCTTGCAACAAATGAGCAATGACGACTTTGCTCATCCGTAGACGGTCATTGACTGGCTATATCTGCTGTGTCCGAAATCGCTCCCTAACCCCCATATAGTGCACTATATGGGGTGCACCCCATTTTGTAGGGGTGTCCGAATTCTCCATGTACCCTATATAGTGCACTGAAAGTATCCCACAAGGCACCGCAAAAAGTAGTGAGCATTGGATGTACCCTAGACAGAGCAATATAACCCATAATGCATTGCGAGACGTTTTAAAAATAACCTAAACTTCACAAAAACGGTGCGGCGGGAGTAAATAGCAACCGACCAAGGCAAATTGTTATAAATGTAAGTACTTTTGACTTTTTGTGATGATTTTTGAATTTTATAATTATATTTTTTGTAATTATATTTTATAATCATTTTCAACGGCGCCGACTCTAGTATCCGAAATCTTGTCCGTTGCTGTTAAGTGCACAATAAGTGAGTGCACTATATGGGGGTTAGGGAGTAGGGGATAGGGAGTGATTTCGGACACAGCCATTGTTTTATTTTTGTGATAGGGCTGTCAATGTTCACTCAAAATAGGGTTTGGGGCTGGCCCCGTGGCGTGGCGGTTAAAGATGATACGTCGAGGCAGCCCCATACATAGTCTTGTCGCAGTGGATTAAGACCACAGCACACTTAGTGCCGTGAGAGCACTTCCCCTCACGGTTGTATATTGCACGTCCACTACTCCCCGCTCTCTCATCCCTGCTTATACCCTAACACTGTTAATAATAGACATCACAGGAAAGCTGGCGAGGGGAGTAGAACCCACGGGTCTGCGGATGCTGTGATCGAAAGCACTACATTACAATTAATGGGAGCCGTCCTTGGGTTCAGTGTCTTTAAATACAACGCCAACGATGAACCCTATTATTATTATTATTATTATTATTATTATTATTATTATTATTATTATTATTATTATTATTATTATTAATATTATTATTATTATTATTGTGACTATCATCCCATCTTTACCGGAGTGTCTATCGAGTCTGAATCAAAATTCCATGTGCATATTGCTTTCAATTGCAATGTGGCAAAATATAGCAATTCAGATTTTATATTACTATAATATATAGCTAATATAATCTACTCTCACACTAGGGGGCATTCCGATCATGTTTGTCAATGTGCAAATTGTTGATCATTTTGTCTCTGTGCTGTAACCCCTGACATCTCTTGAGAAATGTGGTTGTACCACCGCCAAGTGGCTGCTACGCTGCGTCATGTTCGTGTTATGCAAACACATGTTTGTATTAAGCAGACAGGTGTCTGCATTACGCAAACAACACTGGTCAAACAAACAAATGATGTCGCAACATTTTGATTGACACAACGAGTTCAACAACGACAAACAGTAATACAATCAACAATGCCCATCATAAACAGCATCAACAGCAACATTGCAGAGAAACACAATGACAAGCTTACAAACAGCAAATACAAAGCACAAAGTTATAAGCAATGAAAAACACAGGCACAGCGAAATATAATTGCATGTCACATAAGAATATTGCCCACATGGGGTCCGTGTTGGCCGAGTGGTTATGGACACCGCACCTAACGCGACCCCATTCATGTTAGTGGCGCTGTGTCTACCGCAGCAGCGTCCGCAGTGTCGCGAGTTTGACTATGCTCGCGACTTGTCTGCGATGTCTATCCCCAATCTCTTCAACCCAGTTTCCGACTAATCCTATCCAATAAAGATGGAAAAACAGCGCTGACGCAGGAAAAAATAACTTTTTTGACCACATTGTCTTGTGTCTTGCTATATCCGTGCAAACACATCAACAAGTGTGAGATGAATAAAGGGGGGGGAAAGTGTAGATGCTTAGCTGTTGATTAATAAGTCAGATTATCAACTGTTATAGTGCAATTACATCCCTGAAACGTGGAGAGTGGGGAATGTAATGGTATTGTGTTTGCCCTTGTGTTGACGCAATAACTTTTAAATGAATGGATTTGTCCCAGATTCGGTGTGTTAATGCTTCAGCTTCAACTGGAGGTTTTCAAGATGGTAGAATTATGATTGGCCAAATTTGTATTAACCCTTAGGTGCTAATAGGACTCTTTGGGTCACCGTAGTGTTAGGGTTTAATTTCATTTGAGTTGAATTTTGGCTGTGATCATGCTACTGCAAAAATCATGTTTGTGTAGAATGAGTTTTTCACTGAATTTTGATATGATGAAGATGTTTATTTATTCACGCTTTTTTGGGCGCAAGAGCCGTTTTTCATTCTTTATTTGAGAGATAGTGATAGGATTAAATTGGAAACTGGGATGAAGTATCGGGGGGGGGGAGAGTGGGAGACATTGCAGAAAAGCCGGCGAGGGGTTGAGAACCCGTGGCGCTGCGACCTGTGGTCTGCCATCGCGCGCCCCAAGCTGTTTATTTTTTTAAAAACTCCCCACATTGTGTTAGCCTGGCGAGCCAGAACCAGCGAATCATCCACGTATCGAGAACGATCATTGGGTCTGGGAAAACCAGGGTCGAAAAATGTAAAAAAAGTGTCAATCAAATCATGTTATCCAATCACAGCACAGTAGGTGGGACAAGCGGCATGGAGGCGTGACAACCAAACTCCCCCCACGTCTCACGTCACCCATACCAAACTCTGCATGTCTTGGTTTGATTGGTCTGCCGGTATCTGGGCGACAGCTGCCGGATTTGCCCAGACCCAATGTAATGTCCAGCGCCGTGCAATCCGCGGACAATTCGTTGGTTCTTTTTAAAGTTATTTTTCCCAGTGTCAGTGCCGTTTTTCCATCTTTATTGGATAGGATTAGTCGGAAACTGGGTTGAAAAGATCGGGGGTAGACATTGCAGACAAGACGATGAGCGTAGTCAAACTCGCGACACTGCGGGCGCTGCGGCAGACACAGCGCCGCTAACATGAATGGGGTCGCGGTGCAGTGTCCATAACCACTCGGCCAATGCGGTCCCCACAATCCGTTGGTTCTGGCTAGCCAGGCTAACATTGTGTAGGTAATTTGGCATGTCTTCGGATTAATTAAACATTTTTACTTTATTTTATATTTAGCTTTGTTTTCGGAGATACACCTGTAGCCGTCAGGACCACTGCATACACCTAGTTTAGTAATGCAATAATCTCCTGGACACAGCTAGTAAAGATTGTAGCGTAGACGTACGTGTCCCCGGTGGTACAGTGTAGAAAAAACGTATTAAAAAAAAAAGTACGACAACAATAACGTTCTGGAAGAGCAATAAGGCTGTGGAGCATCATCCCCGTATCTCACATACGATATCTGACACAAACTTCTGACCTCAATATCTACGCTCGGAGTTGGACGCAGGCACCACACCTCAAGGCCACCACGCCGACAGACAGTTTTACATTACAATGGGTAGAGCGTGTGTGAGAGCAAGTGTGTGTGTGTGTGTGTGTGTGTGTGTGTGCATTTGCATTATTTCATTGTTTTCACCAAAAATGGTCACAAAGGCAACATGTGATCTGTGCATGGAATAGAATATGATTGCTATTATGGCATTGTGGTATAAAAAGCGTTATTTCCACGCTGAGAGCAAATGCTACTAGCCACACGTAGAATGCATATGTCTGCTGATGTGTGAAGCAGATTCATGGGTGTGAAAGGAAATCGACACCATTTGTGGGTGTTGGCTTGAGGAAACGCTACGTTGTCCCGCATCCCCCCTTTTACATCAAGGCTGTTACTAACATGAGAAAAATGAATGCGGCAAGAAAAAAGAAAAAAAAAAACCTTAATTCAAATGAAGGCATGTCCTAGTGCCAGGTCTTTTTTCAACATGTGAGTATTTTTTCCAAGACCCATAGAGAATTAAGTTCCGTCTCCTTGACTCCTTTTCAACAAAACACAAACCAAAGGAAAGTTCACAATTCAGAGTTCCTAATCATCAGAGAAAAAGCTTGTTTCTACCCGTTTTCATTCTTTAGTTATAGTCTTCAGAACATAGGTGATTTCTGACAAAATCCTGAATAAATACGGACGGACAAAGAGCCCGAGATGCAGCGTATGCCGCCACCTGGCGGTCAAAAGCGGTGTGGCACCCGCATCTATATTCTTTTTGGCAATAAAAGCTGTGCCACACTATAAAAAAAACGTGATAACGTGTCCTTGGCACTGAATGAGTTAAACAAATAGATACATCACAGAGACTGACTGCCATGTTAGTACTACTCTCAAAGTCGCGAAGCACCTGTCTAATGTAACTGCAGAAAACTACTGGTTACATGCATGACCAAAATACGTTCTTAACAAAGTAAAAGGTTAAAAAAGAAAGATCAGTGCTGCCCAGTAGCTCAGTCAGTTAGGCAGTGCACTGGAAAGCACGCATATGCCTAAATGGCGCGGTGAGTCGGTGGTTCGAATCCCACCACCGACGCATTTCCCGCAAGTCTACCCCTATCTTCACCTGTTTCCACTAACCCTAATAAAATAAAGCTTGGAAAAAAACAGCCTGAATGGGATCAATTAACAATTGTCAAATCACAAGTTGAAAGGAGTGTCCCATTGATCTGACATATTCCTTCCATCCCGATCTATGATGAAGTTGGAATTTGAGTGTTGCCAGGCAACCTGTTGTCTTCAAGTCACAGTTTGAATAAAGCTCACGACTCGGTTGCCTTAAGAAACACCTGCTCTATCAAAGACTGAACGAGGTGACCCTCCCTGCCGTGCACCAGGTGCCTCTAAATCTATCCAGCGAGTGATGCAATCAAGGTATGTATTTGGTCTTGTGAGAAACGTGTGTTGATTTTAATTTCCTGAATCGAATCAATTATGATTCATATGGTCACGATTCAATTCACAATTTGATTCAGATTTTTTTTAATATTGCTGGGTTGACGCTTTAAAATAAATGTTGTCCCATAGACAAAACAGCCCTAAATGTATTTGTAATTGCATCTATGAATGTGTGAGAGAAGTCAAGAAACTAAAAGTATTTATTTTAGAAAAAAAATCAGAGTTTGAAATTCATGTCAACACCACTGCTTTAGGTTGCATTACTTGCATTTGGCATACCCATGGCAGGGTTCCTGGGCAAAAAAAAAAAAGCTGAATGAAATCGATTCACAATCGACTAATCGTTGACTAATAGATTATGGAATTAATCGGCAACATCTTTAATAATTAATAATCGACATGGAATTTAAACAATATTATTTCCAGCAGCTTTGTGCTGACACCACCCCCTTTTGGTTATCACAAATTTGAAATTAGTTCTTAATTTCATACACTGTGAAATATGTAATACGTACTGTGTGTGTGTCACTCCAGGAGTGTGCGTGATCACACCTCCCGAATCAGTGGACACCATTCTCGGGGGAGGTTTCACTGAACTAGACATGTGCGGATTGCTTCCTTGAAACATGGCGAGGGACGGAGAGTGACATCAAAAAGTGCAACGTGTTCGAAGCAAACCTTCGCACACACATCAGAGTGTCCACTTGCACACATCTTTCTTCAACCCGCGCCAAACGAACCAAACATTGCTGCGGAAACTAGGTCGAGGGAAAAGAGACCGCCACCACACGCGACAAGAAGCAGCACAATTCCCCTAGCCAACTTTAAAACAAAGAACCAGGAAGACAACCAGAGAAAACAAATATAATAATGCAATAATACACAATTAAAATATAAACAAACATTGTGGCGTAAACTAGGTTGAGGGAAAACTTCGAACCTGCAGCCGAACACGATATCGTGGTGGTACTTGGATCACTGAATAGTTTCTCAGGTGATACTTGGTATGAAAGGTTTGAGAACCACTGCTCTAGATCTATTTAGAGCACACAGTAAGTACACCACTGTATACATCTCATATTTAGTGCCAATATAGCTCAACAAAGCTGGGAAAAAAAGTTACAGGTTGCATATAATACTACATATGGGATCTTTCTCAAGCTCCCTAGATGGACTAGTGCTAGCTCTTCATTTGCTGAGGAATTATATGTTTAAATGTATGTGTAGAATATTAGTGACAAAGCTTGACAATTGCACTCACAAGACACAAAACAGAGTGACACAAGATGTACTTCTGGGCTGTGGACACTTTGGAAAAGATGTAGTCTGTGTGTGTGTGTGTGTGTCTGTGTGTGTGTGTGTGTGTATGTATGCATACATGCATGTATGTATGTAGGTTGATCATGTTGTATGTGTATTGCTGCATTTCTGTGTGTCCCTTTTTATGTGTTGTTCTTCGTTTTTCAAAACATGGATCCATGGGCTGGAATAAAGCATTCATTCTAGCCTCAACTCAGAAGAGACGACTTATTCCACACCAGACACTGATGACATATGCAGCCAGACGTAGGAGGAAAAAGCTTGCTGATAGCAATATTCCAGCATTCAGTCGCTGCACTAAAAAACACACTGTGGGTCCTTTATGAGGATCTCAGCCTTGGTAGTGCAGCGCCATAGAAAAGGAAAAAAAAGACATACTGCACACACCCACGCATACTGACAAGACCACTCGCTCAGGATGAAAGACAGACGCGAGCGGCCGGTGGAGTCCTCGGATGCGTTCAGCACGGCCATTAATAAAAATAATTAGCAAGACTGGATGGCCGGAAAAATACAGCTGAGCCGGGCGGATGCAGAATCTCATTTCTTGTTATTCAATTTAAAAAGAAGAGCCGTACAGGAAATTCGACAAATCACGCAGTCGCCGTGGCAACAAGGCCAGCGTACAGAGAGAGAGAGAAAGAGGACAGACGGACATTTTTTTTAGAATTAATTTGCACCCCATGGGTGGGCAGCGCCACCTTACCGTGGTCGGTGATCTTGCAGGACACTAGGTAGAGCTCCTTCAGACTCCGTCCTTCCTTGGCGATGATCTCCACACACCTGCAAGACAAAAGGTGAAACAGAGGATTTGACCGAGCGTTTCCAAACCATTTTGAATCGATGTACAGAAATCAAACTTCAACTCAAACTTTAATTACTTGGGGTCTGCGTTGGCTGAGTGCTTGTGGACACACACCTAACACCTAACGCGACACCATTACTGTTAGTGGCGCTGTGTCTACCGCAGCGTCCGCAGTGTCGCGAGTCCGACTACGCTCGTCGACTACGCTCGTCGACTTGTCTGCAATGTCTACCCCCGATCTATTCAACCCAGTTTTCGACTAATCCTATCCAATAAAGATGGAAAAACGGCGCTGACGCTGGAAAAAATAACTTAAAAAAAGAAAAAAAAAACTTTATTTACTGATATAGCACTTTTCATGCAGAGCAACACAAAGTGCTTTACAAGGACAAAGCATTGACAAACACAACGGCGGACACATTTATTCGAATTCCCAAACGACACAGAGTCCTTTCACACATGCACGGAGAAACTTATTTTCGATTTTCGGTCTCAAACCGAAAATCGTTCAGCCTTAATGACACATGTGCCGTATTTTCGCTTGCCCACACGTGCATACACATACACAGATATGCGCAAGGGTATGAACAAAGAGACCAACCTCACTGAATGCAGAGGCCCAGTGTCTCTCAAGAGACCCGCCTTACTGAATGCAACGGCATCCTTGTCTTAATCTCTGCGTCCGCTGAGACTGGTTTACATTAGGCTGCATTACCTAATGTTAATAGTTATTATAGATCGACATCGTTGCACAAATTAAGGAGTCGAAAGAACTGATAGTTGTGTTGAAAATGTACTGAATAGACGGGTTTACGTGCGAAACACTGGTGGGAGTCATTTTGTCCCGCCGTTCTGCAGGTCCGGTGCCTTATCATTGCCTATGCCAACTCTGGTACTGGACCGAGGTCTGAGCACACAAAACACATAAAAAACACACGGCTATTCAAAATCCGACCACTAGGTGTTGGTCTGTGACCAGTTACACATCACCCCGTTCATAATTTTGTATAAAAATGTATGAAATACAGTCAAATTCCGACTTAAAGTTACTCACCGAGTGGTCACATGTTCTTCTGGACCATGTGACCTGGCTGCTTCTACTGGTTGTTCCAAAAGGAATGAGAAAATGGAACGAGTTGAACTGATTATTAAATCATGCGTTTGTGCGTCACAGATCCGCACGAGAGCATTTGGGTGAGGAATAGAACACCGCAAGTTATACCACAATTTTTAAATAACCCTGTAGGTGTGTGCTCCCACCGAATAGACATGTTGTAAAAATAGCCAAATACACGGCACGCAAATGACACCGGAAGTGACGTTCAGACACCGGAAGTACCCCCCGAACTCGTGCCCGGTGAGGTGGGCCTTGTTCGAATCGAGACGTGGGCCTCCATGCTACTCGTCACACCTACTGCGTGATGATACGATAATTTAATTTCATTGACACTTTCATTGACACGTTTTTTAGTTGCGCGCAATGCGTGGATGAATCATTTGTTCTGGCATGCCAGGCTACCTTCATAACATACCTTTAAATGCAGAAATGTTTCTGCACCAACATGGCCTCCTAAATGATGTGTGAAGGTAGAACCTAATGACGGACAAAATGTACAAAGGGGTGCCGGCCTTTACACGGGGCCAAGGCAGACATATTACAGCTTCAAACAGCTTTTTGAACTCACTAAGCGCAGAAGCCAAGGTGCCCCTGTCAAATAAACATCACGACAACACGGATGCATACTCAATGCAGTGTCCACATATAACCTTCAACCTTATGCGCGATGAAAGGACACAGACTCGGAACGGCCCGCGCGCACACACAAACACACGCACGAGCATTACCTGCTGCCGCACAGCAGCACCCGGCATCCGGTAATGTGTTCCGCGGGAAAAGGTTAAACCAAGCTAGCCGTAGGGGTCATGGGTGCTCAGATAGTCTGCCAGCCCTTCCCGACACTTACACACATTAATACTTAAACACCTGATGCCATGGAAAACTGGGGGCCCTTGGCGCACCGTGCGTGCGTAGGTGTGCGGGCGCACGCGTGTATGCACAAGGGAAGGACTGCAGGGCGAAGGGAGATCAGAGAAACTGTATGAAATAATTCCCTTTAAACGGTGCTAATGAGAAGGAGTGTGGGCAACAAGAGGGTTTTGATCAACATATTTGACCCAGTTAACCTTCGGGGAAAAACACGCTTGATCTTTCTGCCCACGGATCCTACATTAATATTTCATCCGGCTCTCTACTCCTCCGCTCAAAGTCACACACACACACCCAGGAACACACTTCTCGAGTCACTCAAATCACGAGTCTCCCGCACTGCTTGAATATTTCTCATGTTCGACTCCTCCACCCCCCTCTCTTTCCATCACTCATACTTCTCGTCTTCCTCCTATTTTGGTTCCTCATTTCCTGCTCGCCCGCCCCGTTTCACATCTTCTCTTCCTCATAACACGTTCCTAAATCTGAAGGTTACTCTCTCTCTCCCCCTCTCTCTCTTTTTGGCGTAAGCGACACTTTCTATTTCATTGACAGGGTTAGTTTCGAAAGTGGGACATTTCAGAATGGTCGGCGAGGGGAGTAGAACTTGCAACACAGCCCATGCGTGTGAACTAAGTCACAGGCACCATCTGTGTGCCAGGTGTGGGTGTCTTGCCGCGCTACAGAGCCAGCACAGGGAGGGTTACTTTTTAAAAAAGTAATCCCTGAGGTGTCATTGGCCGAGTGGTTATAGACACCACACCTAACGCGGCTCCATTCATGTTAATGCCGCTGTGTCCACCACAGTGTCCGCAGTGCCGATAGTTCTCCTCCCGTCGTTTACTTGACATCTACCCCGATCACTTCAACCCAGTTTCCGACAAAAAAAAAAAAAGGTGCTGACACAGGAAAAATTAGTTTAAAAAAGTAATCCCTTACAATTTACTGATTGTATACCCAAATAACCGTGGTGATTTAAAGGTTTTGCGTGAACCGCCGCGTCTGTCGTGGCTAATCCTTCATGTTAACACACTTTTGAACGGATGGATGACTATCCCAGATTCTGTGTGCGATTTTGGAGGCCGACACATTCAAGATTTTTTTGTTCCTTAACTTTTGACCGGGTGCATCGGTTTGGCCAAATTTTTTTTAGCTTCATTTTCAGGGATATACCTGGATTTTTTTTAACTTGGCCTAAAAGGTTATGAAGTGATTGCTTTCAAATACTTTTAAATTACTTTCAGATGGAATATATCAAGTCAACAAGTGCATGCATTCCAAAGATATTTAATTCAGTTATTCCTATTCCACCTATTCCAGGCAAATGTAACTGCAATCTGGATTTGAAAAGAAAGAAGGGGACTACAGTTACTTGTTTGTAATCAGATAAGTGTACACTGATTATATGTACTAACCAAGCATATCTCTGAAATGCATACATTTCCTTCTCACCGCTCTCTCTCTTTCTCTCTCTCTCTCTCTCACTCACTCACTCACTCACTCATCTGGCCTCTCCATCTCTCTACCACCCTGAAATAACAAACTTCTCCTTAAAGTGTGTAGGTATTGGGGACACATGGGTGACTGGGGGGTGTCTCCTGTCTTCCTCATAGGCCAGTGCAACAAGTGGAGCAAAAACTCCACCATAAATAACACATTGCAAATTCTCTACCTCCCTCTCCGTCCTCTCTTTCTCCGCTCTCTCTCTCTCTCTCCCTCCCTCTCTCTCTCCTCTCTCCCTCCCTCCCTCTCTGTCCTCTCTCTCTCTCTGCCCTCTTTCTCACACTCTCCGTGTCTCTCTCCCTCTCCCCTCCTCTCTCCCTCTCCCCATCTCTCTCGCTCTCACTCATCTGGCCTCTTCCTCTCCCCATCCCCCGTCTTGCTAACTCTCCCTCCCTCTCTCCCTCAGTCTCGCTCTCTAACTCGCATCCCTCTCTCTCTTTGACAGCCGTCAGCTAAATAAAGAAAAACAAATCTGTATGTTTTTCTGAAATATGTAGAGGGGCAGCAGAAGACACTGGAAGGGGTTTTGATATATTTATGTTGATACACGTGTACACCGGAGAGTTGTGTTCAACACAAAGCGGGCGCCTCCTCTTGGAAGTTTATGTTTTTGGTTGCCAAATATGGCAACCAAATGCTTTTTTTGTGTTTTTTAAGCAGTCTAATTAAACAGACACATTTCCCTCTTACTCTGCATGAATAGAGATACGCGTGCGATTAGGACAACGCCCTGCTGAAAGAAAATCCAGCTTGGACCAGTTTGAGTTGGTAGCTGGTTGACCAGCGAAGAAGCAGCTGACTTTAGACCAGGTTGAGCCAGCTACATCCAACAAGCTGGCTTGTGTGTATTTCCATGTCCGCTGCGGACGCGACGATACTAACACAATAACTTTTGAACGGATGAATGGCTTTGTCCCAGATTTGGTGTGTTAATGCTCTAGCGTAGGGTCATGATTTTGGAGGCCAACACTTGAACAACATGACTGAATTCAAGCCATGTTGTGAGTATGTTTGGTCCATGATTTCTGATTGGATGGGTGGAAGGATTTGCCCCAGATGACTTTACTTGATTTTAAGACAAAGCATATACATTTAATTTTGTATAAGGCATGACATCTTTCAAGTGATATGTCACGATTCAAGATTATCTTTATTCGTCCCAGCAGTCGGCACTGACTGCATACCTCTAGTTTAAATTTGTACAAATGTGTATTTTCATATGATTCTAAATGGATACGCCTAGACTAAAAACACATTATTAATAAGTACAACCACACAGTCATGTGAATAAGCAAAAGGCCAACTGTAGATAAGTTGAAAATCGTGCAGCACCTCCGGAGGAGAATGTGCCCTAACCAGGGCTTTGAATCAGTTCAAGGAACGAAAACCAGGAACTTTTTGTATTTTCCAGGGAACAGAAACGTTATTTTTTATGTTCCGAAACAGGAACACTTATTTAAAAATTATGTTAACTGGTTAATACTGGTTTTATTTTGTTCCTCAAAGGAGTGCACTTTGGGATAACTTCAAAAATGAAACAAGAGTATTTATAAAATCTACGACGCAGCAGTGAAGAATGAAGCGCTGCGAGACTTTCTACAGCGTGTTGTTGTGGGTTCGCCCCCACACACAACGAGATGTCGGCTAGAGAGCGCTACCAGCGGGCAGCAGCGGGTCTCTGTAGCGAGTCGTTGTGGGTTCACCCCAACATATATTATATAGCATTAAACAGCTGACAGAAACGAAATTAACCGTTCCGGGAACAATATATATTTTTGTTCTAACCGGTTCAGAACGTCAATTTATTGGTGGAACACAAAACCGGAAACGCTATAATTCTGTTTCCGTTTAGAATGAAGCGATTGGGAAAAAATATCGGTTCAAAGCCCTGGCCCTAACAAACAAGACAAACACCCATACATCCTATCATCATAATTCACACAAGTGTTCAAGAACCCAGTGTTCAAGCAATGGTTCTCCTTATTGTCCCTTCAGGAAGTAGTCATATGGTAGTTCTCTAATAGTTTCATATATGGTCTCCACAATGTTCCAAAGTCGTTAGGCTAGCCCTTTTTCCCTATATGTTAGTCACAGTCAGATAGCCCCTTTGTCCACACCCCCAGCGTGGGAGCCTCAGTATTTTACCAGAAGAGTGCAATGACCCTCCTAGCCTGAAGAAGCAGAAAGTTTGTGAATACGAAGATTTAAAACTAATCTTCAGTGAGTGCAAAACAGTGTATTTGTCTGTGCGTGAAGTTTGGCTTGCTTTTAAACCACATTTTAATTCCTTTGGTAGGCTCTGATTGATCTGGAACCAAGGAGACAGAGTTCTGGTGTCTGATAAGGATCTCCAAATGTTCAGAGGAGACGGCATAAATCACACGGTTATATTTCGAACGCGACATCACATTGGGCTTCGCAATCATTTTGACCTGTGAGAGATTTCCGAGAATAGGTGACACAATGTCAGGTGACAGGACTATCGCCTAATACTAGACCAGTGGTGTGCAAATGGTGGTACGTGTACCACCAGTGGTACGCAGAGGATTCTTTTTTCAATTTTCCACATTTTCACACTTTAAATCTCAAAAATACAGTGCATCAGAATGATCACCTGAGTCGTTTAGCACCACAGACAACGGCAACAGTCACAGTCAATTGTACATGGAGAGTAACATAAAACAAGTTAAAGCACAATGTGTTCGAAGCGAACCTTCGCAAACAAACTGAGAAGGTGTAGATGGGAGCATTCTAAAATTGTCCATCATGGTTGTATTTGGACCGCTGAATAGTTTATCTTATATAGTTTATATTATATAGGTGGTGACTACACCTGACTCACACAGTCAGACAGACTGGGCGAGCGGTCATGTGCATGCGTCTCAAATGGGGACAACTTGCTGGCATCACATCAAAGAGTATATATCTTTAAAGAGCTGACATTTAATAGAAAGTCCCTAGTGACAGTTGCTCCCGGGGTGAAACGGGCGACGTTTTGAACACCACTCAAAATACATAGAGATGCATTGGTGACACAAAAATGGCAATATACATTTGTACACCCTAAAAATGTATTTTTCCATATTTGGCAGGATATCTGTGGCAGTCTGTCGTGCTGAAAGAATAACTCAATATCTCCCAATCTAATCTTTCTATTGCGCAATGTTTTTGTTCCCCTTTTGTTGCTTGTCGAAGTAGACAATTCACCTGTTGGCACTTTTCTATCATCATTTTTGTAACAAATGCCCACAATAAAATAAATGAAGAAAAAAATCAGTTGAATATGAAAACACCACTGACCAAATGTGAAAGTGTCAGATAGAAAGAATGCTGTGCAGAAGGGATGGGTGGGACAGAGAGAGAGAGAGAGAGAGAGAGAGAGAGAGAGAGAGAGAGAGAGAGAGAGACAAGTCCCACACACTTGCACCCTCCTGGGATCTTGTTATATTGTGGCCTGATCCCCCAGGCCACAGCAACACCAATTAGCATCAACATCAACGC
>OMKY01216582.1:0-13168 GCA_900302395.1 Bregmaceros cantori | reverse complement strand
CCGCATGGCAAATGAAAGGCGAGGCCAGCGGGCACACACACGCTCCCAGGCACACTCGCTCACGCAAAAATTCCCCGTGTCCCTTCAGACGCCGTGGACTCCAGAGGAAAAAATGTCCGTAACACACAGTCCGCAGTACACAGACACACACTCGTACATACATCTTCACGCCGGATTACGCTTCACCGGCATGCTGGGCTGTCTCTGATTAATGGCCTCCATCAGTCTGTTGGCTGCCTTGTGTGCACGCCTGCATGGAATACCATACATTCACAGCACACTACTATTACTATGACCACTACACTACTACTACTACTACTACTACCACTAGGACTGCTACAACTATAATATAATAGAAACATATTGTCACAGGTACAATTACCACTAAAATGGAATAAAAATCCATTGCATCTCAGCAACACAATGGAAGTGTGAAAACAATTTACTCGAACAGTACATGACACACGGCTTGGATGTGCATTAGGTGTGTGCACCGCTGTGGGTTGCTATTACTACTACTACTATTACTACCATTATTACTACGGCAAAAAATTATACACTAAACATACTTTATTTCATCACAGATACAGTGAAATTCATCCTCCGCATTTAACCCATCCCTGAGGAGCGGTGGGCAGCCGTGTGCGCAGCGCCCGGGGGCCAACTCCAGATTCTGAGCCAGTGCCTTGGCCAGGGGCACTGACTGGAGCATGTTTTACTAATACTTTTACTACTACTACTTACACTAATACTACTGCTATGTTTGTTTGTTTGTTTTTTTTTCCACAAATGGTTCCATCAGCAAGACTTGGAAACTGGCCGCGTGGCGGTCAGTTTATAGTGTGTTTGGCTGTGTTTGTGTGAGTCTAATGTACTCTATATGTGAGTTTGTTTTGGTGATTAGGAATGACCTTCTCATCTTGCCTCTGGCAGCAGTTTTACGTCTGCTTGTATGTACAGTGCCACTCTCGTTACCCTCCCTATAGGGCAGGGCTTGGGAGGTTTTAGATGTCTGCAGTAGAGCTGCATCTGCTTAATCAAATAATCGATGATACGATGGTCCTCCGCTCTGTTGAATACATGTTGTTACTGATGCCAATCTCCATTTCCAGCGTCCACACTCGTACAGTCGCAGCGCTTCCTCTCACGGTGGCATAATGCAGGTCCACTCGTCCCAACTTCCTCATCCCGCTTTCACACTAATAAACTAATTTAACTAATAAAATAAGAAAAGAGCCCTGACCAATTTGTACATGTCTTGGCACCAACATTTGTGATGTCTGCCTTCTTTTGCTTTCCACTAAGCCCTCAAGGTAGAATTTGGTTAATAGTTGTTGAATTATTGTGGTATTATGGTTAACTGGCCGCTCACACCAATAGAAGCCCTGCAGTAAAGGACACCTGTGTCAATGAGGGGCCACATTAACAGTGTTAATGACTTAGAAGGTAATTAGTCTCATTATAGACCAGGGCGAAACAGAGGCACCACATGAATATAAATCTGTTTGTCTCTGCTCAGATGCTCTCTCTGCTGCTGAAATACAAGGGCATCACGGTGTCGTGCTCACCACCACATATGGTCCGTCTCTCCCGAGTCTGGACCAGGGCTATCAATCGCCCCTTAAAATGGGATTCAAAATGTGAATGCATTTAAATTAGAGCCCATAACCAAATTTCACTGTATTTTTGATTCTTTTTAAGAAACGCCCTGTTGTACCCAGCAAAAGTGACAAGCTTCCTGGCTAGAGCCAGAGAGAGATTAAGAAACTGAGACGAAGCCCAGTCCCGACTCTGCATCCAATGGAGCATAACTGCCTCCTACATGCGGAGTAGAAAGTTCCCCGCTATGTGTAAGAGTCTAGTGCTGTTAAGTTTTGTGTCCTTGTCAAAATACATAGCAAAGGAAACTTCAGACAAAACAAAAAAACGCTATCAGTTTCCATTCTTTAGTGATAGCCTCCAGAAGATAGGTCGGTCTCACTGAAAAGTGCAAAATCTTATGTAAATGCGGGGGCAGTGCTGACAGTGGTCACTAGGAGACAGTATACGCCGGCGATGTTTTCTGGCTAAAACGTGTCTTTGGCACTCACCGGTACTATTCACGTCTTTGGCACTGAGTGAGTTAAAGAGAAGAAAAAGCTTGGTGGAGGATGGATTCTGCTAATTTGACTGTCTTCTCCCTCGCATTTCACTGCATCGTCGACACCCTTGTTCACCAAAGATCTCTCTCTCCACCTCTTCTATGATTGAATGTGCATGGGTGTTACTGTATATGTGGTGAAAAGAAAAGTGCAAGCCTGCTGTCAAAATAGAGGAGGTCTGTGCTGGCTCTGTGGCGCCGTCGGTAAGACAGCCGCACCCAGCACATTTATGGTGCATGTCACTTAATCCACGCGGGAAGTTCTCCTCCCTTCGGCAACATTTCTGCGATGTCTTCCCCCAATCTCTCCCGCCACACTTTTCATCTAATCTTGTCAATAAAATGAAAAAAAAAATGTTTAAAAAAAAAATTACGAAAATCTGTTACTGATCTGTCTCCCATACGTCCTTTTCTGGATCTCCTCTGGGATGTGCTGCAGAACCTGGAGTTAACTTTAATTTTAAATCTCCTGGACATTTTTATTTCATTCTGTGTTTAAGGACAGTGGCCAGAAGTGAGTTGTTCATCTATTTGGTCGTTTAATACGATTCATCTATCTGTGCATTCTCATTGGAGTCGTTCGAATGGGGGTTGCTTTGCCGGTCAATGTGGAGTGTAATCCCATTAGCAGATATGACCCGTGGTTACAACATGATATCCACGGCCATAACAAAGCTGAAGGGCTCAATTAGGAATGAAATTCATAAAGGCCTTAACCACTGACCGGAGCATCTCCCACTCCCCACAATGGACGCTGGGAGTCATTTACATCTGACATTTACGGGGAAACTAAGAGACCACAGCTATTCTCAGAGCGACCCACCGTGGACACTTGGGTTTCTGCATGTTTTTTTTCTGCCATTTTGTTCATGGATGGGCATGAGTATTGTAGTGTGTAGCACTTGTGCACTTATCAATAGTATCAACTGTGGCCTTGCTACTGTTAGGTCTCTTTGGGTGTTGATGCGTTTCCCCTGTGCCCAGGTGGGGTGACCTGGGCGTAGCTAGAATATCTGTTGTGGTGAGTGTAGGGCAGTTCACAGTGAGCAGACATTTGTGGCCATGACCCATCGACATAATTCATAGTAAAAAAACATGACAGCTAAGACATGCAGCTTCTTTGCATCCTCAATTCCTCACCCCAGTGGTCAGCCTCCAAAATGGCCTCCGGCAACCCAGGTTCAGTCAGTGAGTGGCCACACACACTGACACAGAGCCGTCAGTTGCATCGTAGAGTTGTGTTATTCTCTATTTTCACGTCCTCTTTTATTGACAATCACTCAGAGAGGCACTTTCTCTGAGTGCCAATGAGATCAAGCCAGAAAATTATGTTTATCCCTAATCAAACTAGCTGCTAAAACACTCAACATGTCATCATGCCCAGGTCAGGGTTGGGTGGTAGAACTTGGGAACACGTGGCAGTCAATTCTCAATTCCCATCAGTATGTCCAAGGGAGAGCGAGAGAGATGAGCCATGCTACAAACCATTATTGTGATCAGCGATTATTCAGCAATTTTCACGTATTGTTCTGGATTATTCGGTTAATCTGTGAATATTCCCATCTAATTTTTCATTCTCCTTTTAAAATCACATTGCAAACACTTTGATGTCTCACCATCTCCACTTATCGCAGACTGTGCAATAAGATTTCCATTTCTTCATGTTGATTTACTGCGAGTACCAACATGATGCTGGCTGTGTCTTACCAATTTTTGCATTATCGGTACTCTGTATCAGCCAATCTCTAAAATGAAAGACTCAGAACCAGTCGGAAGCACAAAAAGGCGAACTAGGCATCTCTACCTGCAATCACTGGACAACAAAGGGTGCACATTTAGTGGGCAGTAGAACACTGTTTAATAATGTCATTTAATAATGCCAAAGTCATAACACAGCTTAAAGCTCAATTATCCATGATGACACCACACCAAACCACAGGCTTATTTCCATCTGACCTTTACAGTGAACAGAGGAGAGCCCCCCTCGGGCTGCTTATTATTCTAATGAACATCATTGCCTGCGCTGATAACCATTGTACCAATAATACACATACGAATTGGATTAAATCATGCAAGAAACACTTTGTTCTTTTTCACCTGTGTGTACATGGCAAATGAATTACACATGAATATTTATTGATGTAGGTGTTGTGTTGCATATTTATTTTCTCAGGAAGGATGCTTGCAATCAGAATAATTGTTTAGGTTTAGGGAGCATTATATCAGGAATTACCATCATTAAAACACAGAATGTAAGAAAATAAACAAGCATAAAATAAGGATGATTACAATAATCCTCATCCTCAACAAATTCCTATCTCCTGAATCCCTGTCATTTGAAATATTCATCTTCTGAATCAGTAATGTCTGCATTAACTCGGTTATGTGGACAAGTTTACCTGGATGTACGTATGTATCCACTCAAAGTCGACTTGAAGCCAATGTCAGTTTATAATTACAGAGAGCCATCATCATCAATCATCAACATCGCGGACATCCTAACATGCATTGCTGCATTAGCTCTTGCTCTATGGTGTCATTTGAGTCGAACAGAGAGACGAAAGATGGGGTGTGCGTGTGTGAAGAGCAGGAGAGTGTAATTCATAGTTTTCGTGCCACTTGTTGTGCAGTCCATGATGTATCCAGTCATCCAGTGCTCCATTTGGAAATGACAAGGTGTTGGAACATGGCGCGTAAATGACACATGGTCAAATACACATGCTTTCCTGTAACTGGGGTGTAGTGAAGGAATCTGCTGGGAAAGCATTGTCCCCCACCACCCAATAATCTACAACAGGGGACAAGTGGAGTGGCTGAATTGGTCACAAAAAAACCAATGTGTTTAAAAATACTTCTTAAGGGAGCTCACGGGGGCCGAGCAGGTAGAGAGCGCATCCCCCAGACCATAGGTCGAGCAGTGCCGCAGGTTCAAATCCCCGGCTTTTCTGCAATGTCTCCCCCGACTCTTCATCCCAGTTTCCGATTGAATCCTGTCACTATCTTTCTCAATAAAGAATGAAAAACGGTGCTTGCGGCCAAAAAATAACTTCAAATAAAAGAATAACTTTAAAATTGGCTCGATATGGCTCACTCTGTGATTAAACATCCACTCCACCTCACACATCGGTCTGCAGAGCATCAATGCAACGCAGTTGAGAACTGCTCAGCAAAGCATTCCGTTGCTCATTTTCCTGGTTATCTCATGGTCCAGGCAATTGTTCTCCAACGCCAAGCCCATACGTGATTGTGTGAATTTAAACCTTTTTAAAATAAACTTAGATACACACTCAAGTGACAAAATAGCACGTTGTACGAGTGGCGTGCATTTGTTTGTGGAAAGAGCCATGGCAGAAGAAGGAGAAGATGCTTCTATCACGTTTTGTGGCTATGCCTGTAGCAGTCGGCGCAGACTGCATACCTCTATTTTTTTTTTTTTATGTTGTAATGTCTAAATATATTTTATATTTCATAGACTATTTAACAAATTATGACTATGCACTATCCAATTTATTAATCAGTGGCTGTATCCAAAATCACTACCTATTCCCTATATAGTTTGGTAGGGGTGTCCGAAATCTCCATGTGCCCAATGTAGTGCACTTAAAGTATCTCACAATGAACCGCGAAAAGTAATATAATAATATAATAATAATGCACTGTGAGATGTTTAAAAATGACCTAATCTACAAAAACATGGCACGGCGGGAGTAAATAGTACCGACCACGGCAAATAGTTATAAATATATATATATATATTTATAAGTACTTTTGACTTTTTGTGATTGTTGAATTTTATAACTATGTATTTTATAATTATATATTTATTATAATAGTTTTGACGGCGCCGACTCTAGTGTCTGTTGCTGTTGAGTGCACTATATGTGAGTGCACTATATAGGGAGTAGGGAGTAGGAGATAGGGAACGATTTCTGACACAGCCTATGACTATGCACTACACAATTTAGTAATCAGTCAATTCCCTAATGCAGATATTGTTAGCGGTGTTAGTGTTCCCGGCTATAGTGGATGTCTCACCTGTGTATGATGGAACTTTCATGTGTATGTTCTATAAATAATACTGTCATTATTTTCTTTGTGTTACCGTCCTTTGTGAGCTGTGATTGTGCTGCTGTGAAGATGACTGTCACCGGGCCCAAAGAATGTCATTACTGCTAACAATGTGACATTGACACGGGCTGTGTGTACGTGCAGGTTTGTGTTGTGCTGGTGCCCTCCTACATGTGTTTGTGATGGTTATGCTAAGATAAAGGTGTGTGCACCGCCTGAAGCAGTATTTAAAAACATTGTGAATTTAAGTGACACTTGCTAATAGCTGTTGTATGATAGATAAAAGGTAAGATAAGCCAGTAGGGTGGATTGCCATTAGGTGGGCCACTGCCTAAGCGGGACGGCGGGGTGGGACGCCTAAGCTCCAGTGTCTCTGGCTCCTCTCTAAACTAATGAGTGTCAGTGAAACTATGGTAAATGCAGATTATGGTAATGTGTCTAACATTAAGTTCTACTGTTCGGCCGCACCATTTTTTTCATATGGAGCTATGCTCGCATGCTAAAGCTCCCACTATTATGTTGTAAGCTTCTTCAGTCTGTTGTGTGTGTGTAATGGAATATGGAGCTTATGTGTGCGCAGATCTGCTGCCTGTGTGTGTGTGTCTATGTGTCTATGTATGCATGCCTGTCATGTGTGTCTGTGCGTTTCTGTGTGAGACTTTGTGTGTGTGTGTGTGTGTGTGTCTGTATGTCTGCGTGCGTTGGTCTGTCTGGATGTGTGCCTGTTTGTGCGTGTGTTTGTGTGTGTGCACGCGCGTGTGTGGACACTACGGCCCAGTCGTTGGCATGGCAGTGTTGATTGATTGACAGTCAGGGTTTAGTGTGTGGCCTGTGTGTGTTTGTGTGTGTTTGTGTGTTCCCATGTTTAGGTGTTGTGTGTAAATGTATGACAATGGTGCACTGACTGTCCTGCCCCCAGCTGTTGTGTGACAGTGCTGATTGACAGGTGGTGGCTCTAAGGGGGAGGGACAAGCAGAATGGATAGAACAGATAGAGGGAGATGTGGAGCTGTGTGCCTCTGCTAGCAGTACAATGGGATCTGGGGAAACAGTTTTTAGACTTTCTAACATATTCTCTCTGTTATCTTTTGGTCTCAAATGACATAAAAGGAGCGTTCACAGGTTTCACTGGCATTGTAGTGAACATCATACAATGCCAAAGCACGTAATAAATATTAAAAAAATTAAAAACTTGTGGGGTCCGCGTTGGCCCGAGTGGTTATGGACACCGCACCTAACGCGACCCCATTCATGTTACTGGCGCTGCGTCTACCACAGTGTCGCGAGTTCGACTACGCTCGTCGACTACGCTCGTCGACTTGTCTGCAATGTCTACCCCCGATCTCTTCAACCCAGTTTCCGACTAATCCTATCCAATAAAGATGGAAAAACGGCGCTGACGCCGGAAAAAATAACTTAAAAAAAAAAAAAAACTCTCTCTCTGTCTCTCTCTCTGTCCCTCTATGCGTCTGTCTCTGTCTCTTTATGTGTATGTCTGTCTCTTTATACATCTGTCTCTTTCTCTCTTTCTGTCTCTAATAATAATACTAATTATTATTATTACTATTGTGGGGGTCAAACTATTGGTGTGTGCCAACACAATGAAAGAAAGCAGGAAGGTTCGGGTGAAGATCTCCACAACGTGGGCCGATCATTTATTAGAGACTTCGAGAGAGGGAACAGGCTCCCGCTCTCCCAATATATGTGCCCCCCAAAAGGGGCACGCCCAATGGGCGTTAACTATTAACCCATAACGTGCCCACACATCAAAGGAGAACAATGTCCGATGCTGTGCGACCGCCACACTATCATTATTATTATTATATTATATTATATTTATTTATTTATTTTCTAACAAGATCCATGTTTTGGATTTCTTTTTATATATCTGCAGGTTAAAAACGGTTAGGCTCCCATGAAGCAGTTATCTCTCTGTTTGCTTGGTGTAATAACACTGGCTTAAGCCTTAATTCTCACCTCATTAGGAGCCGCTATCGAGCGGTTTGCAAACCGCTATCTGGCACAATGAATGCACCCCAGTCCTGTCTGGCCAGGATTGGTGTGGTAAACACACTCTGTGTTCTACTTGGGTCTGTCTGGACCACTGTGTTCCATTCGTGTTAATCTCCCGATGAAAAATGAATCGCGTCTGCTGGCTCTGTGTCGCAGTCGGTAAGACACCCGACCTTTAGCACATGTGTAGTGCCTGTCTCTTACTTCACAGGTACGCGGAGCGTCTCAAGTTCTCCTCCCTTCGCTGACGTTTCTGCATAGTCTTCCCCTTTTCTCTCATCCTATCATTAAAATTAGAAATGGCACTTAATTTTGATTTGCGTCAACGCTGATAACAACCTGTTGAACAGACAGCATTATTCTTTTCTTTTAAGTCATCTTTCCCCAGCGTAAATAGGATTAGTCGGAAACTAGGTTGAAGAGATTGGGGTAAACATCACAGACAAGCCGGTGAGGGAGAGGAACCCGCGGCACCGCGGAAGCTGTGATAGACACAGTGCCATTAACATGAATGGGTACGCGTTAGCTGCTTTAACCGCTTAAACCACTCCTCCAAACCACGCCCCCGACAGCATTAGTTTTAATAATTATTTTTACTATTTTTAATAATTACTTTTACTTCTTTTCTTGTCTCATGCTCTTATCAATGTGATTTCAACATTATTCCGTGCAGCTCTATGATCAACCCTTACGTGTGATTAAATGTCCTGTATATAAATTCAATTGAATTGAATTCCTGCCGTGTCTGCAGTGGTTCAAGGTAGTGCCTGTGTCGCTCCCTATCCCCTAATCTCTATATAGTTCGCTCACTCATAGTGCATTCAACAGCAACGACCGAGATTTCAGACACCAGAGTTAGCGTCGTCAAAATTATTATAACATTATAAAATTCAACAATTATCACAAAAAGTCAAAAGTACTAAAAACTATTTGCCGGGGTCGGTCGCTATTGACCCCCGATGTGCCAAAAACATGGCACGGGGAGAGGTCATTTTAGGTCGTTTTTAAATGAGTCTAGGGTACATGGAGAATTCGGACACCCCTACAAAATGGTGTCCGCCCCAAATAGTGCACTATATAGGGAATAGAGAGTGATTTCAGACACAGCCAGTGTGTATTGCCATCAACATTCCACCGCTGCCCTGTAAGAGCTTGGTACATGCTCAGCAACGGTTGCTAATGGTGTGAATTAGTGCTGAATGCGGCTGCTGAGGAGACTCATTCCATTCAGAGCTACTGTCTGCTTCATGATGTGGACAAATGACTGAGGAGACACATTACACTATTGACTGCTGTTTGCTCATACCAGATCAAAGCACACGTTTCACACATCAAATGGAGCGCTAAGAGCAGATCAAAACAACAGTAAATGAAAATGAAATTCACCCGTCTCTATTCAACATTGCCTCCGTAGGTGGATCTTCAAACCCCACATTGTGGGTGCTGAACTGGACATTATGTCTGCTGTGTCTGAGAGAAGAATGCTCTCTGGCCTGTTTACACTACAACGAATCAAAAACGAATCAAAATAAATTATTTTCTGTACGGTCCGTATACAGACGGTGCGTCTACCGCACGTATTTCAGTACAATGGAGCATACTACAACACATTTGTTTTGCTCATGTATACGGTACGTATATGGTACGTATATGTATGTATACGTACTCTACGGTACCGTAGAGAAAAATCTCTGCAGTGGAAACCTAGCGTAATACTGCACTAGACAACACTACCAAGTACCTGTTCCAGGCAGATCGAAAAGCCCAACATGATATTATCTCGTAGCGTTACAAACTGCAACAGAGTGTGATATAATTCCTGCCAATGGCTATCAGACTTGATAACGCTTTGAATGAACTCATCTCAGACACCTACCCATGACTTCAATAATTGACTGATGTGATTCTGCAAGTGGCCTGTGAACTACTAGCAATGTTGTATTGTATACATACATATTGGTACATACTGTGTGCGTGAGTATGTTCTGGAAATTGAAAATTTGCCGTTTCTTCCCCTTGCTCGTTATCTATTTACTAGTCTGTTGTATTCTTAGTGATCCTACTGAAGAACATACTTCTGTTGAATGAACAAAAAAAACTGTTTTAGTGTTTTAGCCCAGCACTTCTCTCTGACAGTTTCTATTTGTTTTTAGTCTTTTAAATCAGCGTCTCTCTCTGGCTGTTTCACTAGAGATGCCACCGATCGAGCGATGATTATTGAATTAGTTGACAAGTCATGATAAACGATTAATCTGTAGTGATTAACTGTTTCATTGTCTGCTTCGTCCTCTGCTCAAATGTGTTAAGCCCCACAGTAACACAAATAATGAAATAAAGACAATAGGTACGCTTGTGTGAAAAAAACAATATTATAAGCAAGCACAGAACAGTAGGAGATGCTAATACTGAAATAGAAATAGGGTTGGATTGCCCTAAAGTGGGCCAGTGCCTAATATGGGACACATAAGTTCTGGCTCCTCCCTAAACTAATGAATGTCAGTGGAACTATGGTAAAAACAAACTGTGGCAATGTGTCTAATATTAAATTAAACTGTTCAACACTACATTTCACTTAGGCAACTGACTGTTCCACATTAGGAAGCTGCAATGGCCCACATTAGGGCAATCCACCCTATTAGTGCTCTGCAATATTGTGATGATTGCATTATTCATTTGTTGGGTAATTATGCGTTACGTTGATTTTTCTTTGTCCACAAGTAAAAATGGCCGTAACTAACAAAGACCGTACATACTGCCCTGACTCCGAAAGTCTCTATGGTTTATTGTGTGTTACTTTTGTAAATATATTTTACAACATTGCAAAGAAAATGAAAATTGTCATTCTTATATAATGTAATGAACGAACCGTCTGCTCCTCTCACCAACAGCAAAGAAGACCTGTGCCAGCACTGATTTCAGCTGTGCCAACGGACAGTGTGTGCCAGCTCGGTGGCGCTGTGATGGGGAACCAGAGTGTGCAGACGGCTCGGATGAGGCAGACGCCACCTGCAGTGAGTATCCTGAACTGTCTTTTATCTTTTCTTCTCCTCCTACTTAGCTGTCAATAATGTGGTAATGGATGGAGACATAATTCAGAGAATATTACTGTTCATCGTTATGATGCCATTCCTAATTTTTAGGGTCCTTTGGACTTGTTGAGTCTTCGCCACGCAAGAGATCCAAAATGATTTGTGCAATGTGGGGGATCCAAACATCTTTGTGATAACAAAGTTCAGTGTAAAACACATCCTGTGCGCCCATGAATTTTGCAGTAGCATGATGACCGCCAAACTGCAGCTCAAATGAAATGAAAAACGCAACCTCGTAGCCCCTAATGCTAGGTTTCCACTACAGGGTTGTTTTTCTGCCGTACGTCCTCCGCAGGTCCGTACCGATATTTTCCGCCCGGATTCCGTACTATATAAAAACAGCGGTTTCCATAATGGCCAAGTGTGTGCGCGTGTGCGTGTGATTGTCCGTGTGCCGGACCGGGATGAATACAGAAAGACAGAGAAAAGGGGGGAAGAGAGAAGTAAACACACAGCGATCCTCGCGCTACAGAATGCTGCTACCAACCGATCCCTGTATAACAGATCGCTGCCAGTTTCCTTCTATTAACATATTTGTCTACTATCTAAAATCGGTTATCGGTTTCAGACCGACAATTAATATCAGTGGACAGTATCACACAGACACACACACCCACACACACACACAATCACACACACTGTTGATGAGAATATTTCTATGCTTGCTTTGAACGTTACTTTTAAAATGTTATTATGCGTAGTTCTTCACAACCCCTTATTTTCAGGGTCTTTGTTGCTTTAGGAAGACATTGATAGCATGTGTTTGTGAGAGACAAACAATGATCGACTTTTATTTTTGAAGTTCTGATCTTTAAACCAATTTGCACGTTTGAATCTGCATAGGAAGCCACGAATACACACACACTCGTCAAATGTGATTTGTTGAACATTGGTTTCTGTTGCTACCAATGGTTAATTTACACGACAAAGTATGATTTACACATATTAGTCTAGATGCGTGTTTGTCACTATAAGGTGTGTGCATTTGTGGACTGAATTGTGGATTTCCTGCAACACCAATTTCTCACATATTTGTCATGAGACACACACACACAGACCAAAGATAACTGTCTCTCTTTCTCTCTCTCTCCCGCTGTCTTTCTCTCTCCCCTGCTCGGCCTCTTTTTCTGTCTTTCTCTCTTCCTCTTCCGTCTCTTCCAAGTGCATATCGACGAGGTGGTGCATCGAGAAATTTAAAATTTAAAATAGCCAAAGTCTGTTTAGTGGCCGGCTCTGTGTCTCACGGTGCACGCAACTGTCGTGAAATTGCTTTCCTTCACTGACCTAAGTATGCTGCAGTTCATTTTCCCCACTCTCTCGTCCCCCCTTCACACTAACCCTGGCAATAAAAAGGTAAACTGATAGAAAAGACTGCTTTCAAGAGTCATCGATATTAAACTATGATCAAGAATGGATTGCATTAATATAGGGCATTGTTTGCAGCTTCCTAATGTGGGACAGTCAGTTGCGTAATGGGGAGCAGTGGAATGTAGTGTCGAACAGTTGAACTTGATGTTGGACACATAGTTTGCTTTTATCATAGTTTCACTGGCATTCATTTGTTTAGGGAGGAGCCACAGCCCGCAATCCACCCTACTTATATTTATGTTTATATTTATTTTGTTGATGATTTACACTTACGTCAGTGAACCTTGATGTTAGAACCGCTGGCAGCGAACCTATTAAGGCGATAAATATGACATTGTCATTGCTGAATCATTTATCCGCTCAGCCACAAAGAGATCCTCCTTCAACACCGCGGGGAGAGAACTTGGCTCTAAAGTGACACACTGGCGTCCTGCAGTCACACCTTTTTCAGCTCCAATTATATGTGACCTTGGAGCCAGCCCCAAGGTCAG
>OMKY01216523.1:0-10749 GCA_900302395.1 Bregmaceros cantori | reverse complement strand
AAAGCATGTTTCCATGTTCAACCTGGTAGTGCTGCAGGAAAGGTTAGCAACACATGCCAACATACCTTTATGCTACCAGCCAGTAATAGAATTATCGAATGCATACACATTAACACACACTAGTGTGTATATCATACACACATACACACACACATTATATATCTATATCTATATCTCTATATATCTATATATATCTATATCTATACCTCTATCTATATATCTATATATCTATCGAGAGAGAGAGAGAGAGAGAGAGAGAGAGAGAGAGAGAGAGAGAGAGAGAGCAAGAGCAAGAGAGAGAAATATAGATATAGATAGCTATATAGATAGATATATAGACATATCTATGTATTGATAGAGAGAGATAGATAGATAAATAAATAGATATAGTGTGTGTGGTTTGTGTGTGATGTGCGTATGTTGTGTATGTGTGCATGTGTGTATGTGTGTGTGCATGTGTGTATGTGTGTGTGTATGTATGTGTGTGCGTGCATAACATTCACTCTCTGAGACTGCATTTTGAAAAACAAACCTGGCACAAAAACATTAGCAAACCAATTACTGACAAACTTTCAGGCACTGAGGCGTATCCAACACTGAATGCACAGGTTCTCAGACCGCTTTCTATTTATGACTGTGTATTTATTTTTCTTTCTGTTTTCTTGTTCCACAAACGTGCAATGCCTTTGTTGAATGAAAAACAGGAAACTTGAAAAACCCACAAAAAATTCAAGACCAACCTCGATGTTCAATGGCAGAAGTTGTCCCCCCCCCCACACCGCTTTGTGTTATGATTTCCTGTTACATATCTAGGAGACTGAGGTTCCCCTGCAAGGAAGCCATCCACAATGGCTGTACAGAATAATACACATGGTGATTTCCAGAGATGGCATGTAGCAACAAGTACAGATAGTCGGTTATTGTACTCAAGTAGTTTCTTCACGTATCGGTGCATTTAAACAATTTATTTCTCTGCTGAGTTTTTACTTGGACTCAGTATATTCAACACAAATATCAATATTTCTACTTGGTTCTTTTCCTAAAACAGTACAGTTTAGTTCATGTATTGAGCTGTACATGCAACACCAATGCACAAGAACTGGACGTGCTCTGCTCATGCCCTGTTGTTGATTTTGAGAATTGCACCTCCTTCTCCTGTTGATTCTCTATGTGGGCGTGTGCTTAATAAAAACACTCTCTCTATGAGTGATAATGAATAGGCAGGACTTTTATTTTCAAAAGTACTATTTGGATCAATAGTGAGTAGTCTTACTCAAGTCCCCCCCCCGCAAGCACCATTTTTCATACTTTATTTGAGAAATAGCGACAGGATTATCTGAGAAACTGGGATGAAGAGTCGAGGAGATTGGGTGGTATTGCAGAAAAGCCGGAGAGGGGATAAGAACACGCGGCACTGCTCGACCTATGGTCTGGGGAGCACGCTATATAATCACTCTGCCACCGACCCCCCCTCTTTTTCAAACAAGAAAAGAGACAAAACAAATTAACACTAATTTAAAAAGAAAGAAATAGAAAATAGAAAAGAAAGAATAGAAAAAAAAACAAAAAAACAACAACTATGTAAGGCCTCAGAATGTTGAACAAATTAGGGCGGCTCATGCATTCTCAAGATATAAATATTCATATACATATCCACACAATTATCCAATAATAAATAGTCTTACTTAAGTTTTTTTACAAACTTATTTTACTTCTACTCAAGTAAGAATCTGGGCACTTTTGTCATCTGTAGCACAGCACATTGACTCATGCAGCAGATATTTCTATTCCGGGCTCTGCAGTTTTAGGTTTTAATGGCTTGTTACCATAGTCCGACTCTGAGCAAAATTCACACAGGCAGGGCTCAATGTGCCAAATAAACCTGATTATTTGTAACAATGGGGTTGCGGTGCCCACAAATAAACAAATCCACCGCAGGAAGTGGCTAGATGCGTCTAGGTAACGCTATTCCACATTATGACAATATCTCAACTCAATATAAAGGTGATTGTATCCGTGACACTCCTGTTTCCTTCTGACAATGAATGAGGCAGGACTGTTGCCCTCTCCTCTTACAACTAGAGTGTTTTCAACTTATATTACAGAACTGGAGGTGGAAAGAATACCGAAAAAAAGAATCATATCAAATATATACACCAAAGCATTTTAGCCAGAATAGTTTTCCCCTTCTAATCTTCATAGTTCCATTGCTTAGCAAAGGCTTCCAATGACGGATTTCCACTGGCGACGACAAGCGACACCTGTCGGGCGATGTCACTGTATACTGTGTCCATTGGCATTGCGTCGCTACGGTCGCTGGGTTTGTATTCACGCGAGAACGCAGTTGCCCGATGATTGAAGTTCCCGTGGAGCGTCTTTATCACGGGAGCAAATGTGTTGTGGTACATTGGCTAATATAATACACATACATACGCCAACTCATACCTTTAAATACTAAACATTACAGGCAATGATGCAAGCATGCAATGTGCCAATGCGTCACGTCATTTCCGGTAAGCGTTAAATGGAGGCGTTTCATTTGAGACTATACTAAACCACGATAGAGTGCACTTAAAAACTCAGTCCACTGAAATATAGTCCGTTGTATTTCACTGCACTGACAGAAGTGCACCAAATGAGACACAGCATTTCTCTCACTGACGAGTGGCTCTGTTCTCCCAGTGTCCGTTAGTTAGTTAGTTTAAGGCATGTCCAGGACATGTCCGGTCAAGCATTCCTCCCCTGATCAACCACATTGTTGTCAACATATCCAACTTCAATTATTTTAAACATGTTTACAATGGTGATCTGTAGTCCAAGTAAGCAAGAACGTCAAGCAACATTGTATTCAAATCACTTAAAATGTTTAAATGAAATGAGGTTGTTTATGAACCTGCAAATTGCACTGAGATCTTTCCTCAATTTACCACAAAACACTGAAATTACTAGCAAAATGTGAGCATGATTTTCTCATCCATGATTAGCATTAGATACATAATATTACATGCAAACACTTTTCTCTGCATCAGGCCAATATGCACATTCACAATCCTCACAGTGTTTGCGACATGCAACTGAACAATTTCGTCATTTTTCAAAGTGGCAGTTAATAGTGTCAAATACTTTAGGGCGATCACAATAGTTTTCATGTTAACCCTTTCAGAGCCGTGGACTTCCACAGACGTCCTATAGAATACACAAATGTACCAGCAGTTTGATATGAATACAATTGATCATTTCAAAGATTGTATTAAATTCCTGGTGCGGTATTCAGTGAAATTTAAAACTCACTGAACTAAAACTGGTCATCTTTTTAAGGTGGGTTGACACGTGGCAGGTGCCGAAATATAATAAAACGTAACTAAAACAGTATCAGTATCTTTTTACAAGTCACTGTGGTAACACTGGACATAACATTAGTTACCCTCGGACAGCTCCTTTCGACGGGTGCCATGACGACGGCAGTACAACAGGACTTGACTCGGTGCGATCCGAACGCATACCGAACCAGCAGCCGGGCCAGCGCCGACCAGCTCCTGTCCTTCAGGCTCAGCATCGCTCGACAGCATCGCCTACCGTCCGATGCCAGACACACGGCCAGACGCCCACATTTCCCCTGGTTTGGCCAGCAACGACCACTGAGAGATTTCCTTGTTCACAGCCAGAGAGACATCAGCAGAGACCTGATAAGGAGGGCGCGCACTCCAGGATCTGTCACGCGACTTGTGGTCGGAAGATGCACAACCTTTTTCTCTCCACGTCACTTGACAACAGGAAGAGAGGAGAATGAAAGACCTGAAAATAACGTCTTGTTCAGCTCAACGCCATCCCCATCTCCCTCGGTGCGTCCGTCTATAGCTGTTGATCCTCTGTGTGTCATTCTATTGTCACACGTGCAGTGTGTGTGGCAGCCTGTTGCCCTGCAGCTGCAGCTGAGCGGAGGAAGGAAGTGCACCTCGTCCTCCACCCCACCACCAAACCCGCACACCACGCACAGCAGCCTTGTAGACTCACCCAGCATATGTGGACACATGCAATTACTCATGCAATGATTAGTCAACTAATCGCTGCCGGAATCAGAATCACTTTATTTCCAGGTCGTGGATACACATGGATCTGGAATTTGACTTCAGACATGTGTCAGCTCCCCGGTTCACTAACTATGGCTGTGTCCGAAATTGCTCCCTATCCCCAACTCCCTACTCCAAGTGAGTGCACTCAATTATAGTGCACTCAACGGCAACGACCGAGATTTCGGACACTAGAGTTGGCGCCATCAAAATTATTATAAAATATAATTATAGAATATATAATTCTGAAATTCAGCAATCATCAGAAAAAGTCAAGTACTTTGATTTGCCGCAGTCGGCCGCTATTTACTCCCACCGTGCCATTTTTTTTTTTAAAGTTTAGGTCATTTTTAAAACGTCTCGCAATGCGTTATGGGTTATATTGCCTCGTCTAGGGTACATCCGATGCTCACTTCTTTTTGCGATGCATTGTGGGATACTTTCAGTGCACTATATAGGGTACATGGAGAATTCGGACACCCCTACAAAATGGTGTGCGCCCTATATAGTGCACTATATGGGGGATAGGGAGCGATTTCGGACACAGCCAATATATAACACAGCAAAGCACACAAAGCAGGCAGTAGTATGAACATATGTTCACCCAGTGACCAGAGCCTATGCACTACCATTCACACTGCAGCATGACCTGAGAAAGTGGCTAGTTTTCATGTCTTTGGTCTGCTGAAGTAATGTTGAATAGGATCACTCAATATTCATCACAGACAGACAGAGTGAGTGTGAAAGAGAGGGAGAGAGACAAAGAGAGACAAAGAGCGAGAAACAGAGAGGCTTAATGCTGTGCACAGCACGACTCCGTAATACCTCATTTCATACTGGACCAACTGTGTAATGTAATCAATCTTCCAACGCCAAAAATAGCATGCCAGTATGCAAGTTCCCCACCCTAACTACTAAAACACTCATACATGACATGAGACAAACTGAGGTTAATTTAAAAAAATACATAAAAATCAATTTTACAGCTGATTCTCAAGTATCAGATGTAGCTCTTGGATGACTTGAGTGAATTTTGGATATGGATATTGACTTCTGGTGAAGTCACTGCTGGTCAACAAATCACACATTTCTATACACATCACCAAAGAACGTACTGCGTTTCACCAATCAGAAAAAAAGCATTGTATTTGAATAGGTGGGCAGATGTCTCTTCGGAGTGAAGTTAGGTGCAGGTGAGGCCATATATGCCATTGCATATATATGAATGTTTTACCTGAACCCTCGAGAGTGCATGGGAGAATATACACAGGTAAGAAAAGTTCCTACTGCAAATCCTGCTCCTGTAATTATCACTAAACGTCAGCGGTCCTCAACGGATGTTCACACTTAGCAACCTTTGCTAAGCAATGGCAATACAACACTTAAAGGGGAGAAAATATACAGAAAACTTAACTTTGCATTAAAACTCACCTGGACTTTGATTTTGGCAAGTTCTTTCTCTACCCAGGTGATCTCGGATTTACACTATGATACGGGAGAGAACATGAGGCATTAATGGAAAAAAACAATATTGCTGGGAGTGGGGGTCACACGATGCACTGCACCAATCCGTAGTCACCTATATTTCCAAATCTGTATTTTGATTTTGAATTAAAAATGCAATCTGAAATCACAATTTTAGATTTTCTGAAGGAAAATAAACACATTTCAAACTAGAACTGGATGATGTCATTATATGAAAAAGTGGAGTTACCTTGTACAAATATTTCATATCAATCTTCAACACAAGTTGTTGCAGCTTATATCACCAGGTCAATGAGGCTCACAGTTCTGTTATGCTAAAAATCTAAAACACAACAATGTACTGCAATTACCCAACTCAAAAGGAACATATTTGCATAGTTTTATCCTCTGAACACAATAATCCAATGTCGAATTTCAAATCAATGAATTGTGCAGCCTGACACAATGCTCAGCTATCCCCACTTGTAGCAGAATGTGTACCAACATGGGTCATGCTTCAGAGGTGCCGATCCTGATCTGTTTAGGGTCGGCAGATCGAGTGCTGACCGTTCATAGATGTTGCCTGCCTCTGTTTTTTTTTTCTTCTTTTTTTTACCTTACACTAATCCCTTGTTAGGCCAATTTGCAAGCCCTTTATATGAACGTAGAGTTTCAGAGATCTGCTTTCTGTGGAGTTATTTTATTTCTATGTGATCAAGGAGTTCATGGTATGTCATCAATCACAAGGAACAAATAAAATGGTGCAATAAAACCAAATAAATGAAATCCACCAGTTTATCAATCTGAATTGGAACGTACAAGAATAGTACAAGAATAGTCTGGAAATTAAATAAGTCAACAACAAAGCACCGACTATGCCAGCTTTTAGCATATTAAAACTAGTATACCCTGCATCATACACGTGGGCGTAGCAGATGCATAACGGCATCTAAACTTGGGACAGGAAGTTGTACTCTTACGCCTCTGCTTTTCCACTTCCTGTTCAGAGTGGCTGAGATCATTTCCTCATCGTTTCTGACCTAGCTCCCGTTGCCGGGGAGGGTAGGCTGGGTTTGTTGTGACTGGGGACCCCCATGGCCCACGCATAGAGTCATTTACGCAAGTCCTCACTACTTTCATTTCTGTCCTTACTTTTAACTTTTAAGCATTTTAACATATTTCCACTGATGTTTGAAGGTCCACCAGATATTCTTCACAAAATTCTATCTGTAAATAAGAGGATGTATTGATGGCATTGTAAATATGGGGATGTATACTTTCTAGGAAAAGTGTGATAGTAATTTTCTACATTGAAAAAATATGTCTCCTGACATTGTTGCTAGTATGCGCTTTTCTGTAGGCCGTCTGTGGACATTGAAAGTTCATTTTGTATAGGATTCTATGCTTTATTAAATTGGTTTCCTTTTCATTATATGTCCTCTTATTTGAATGCGTTTAATTTTGCTGCGGTGGTTCACAATTTGTTATTGTATACCTTAGGGGTTTCTAAAGCGCTCTATAATTAAGGAGTTGATTTACAAATGTTTACATCTTCAGAAAATCCAATACCTACTTTGATGCAAATAGTAAATGGTTGGTTACATTTACTGGCATGTAGATCACTGCAGAGTTTGGTTTGGTTTACTTTGGTTAAAACCACACTTTGCCGCACCCACGCTTTATACCATACTCAGTGACAGTGGAAGTGGCTGTCACCCCCTCCCTCTTCTCCAATATATCACCTGACAAAAAGCAGTGACCACCTAGAACCAGGAAAACCCCTTCCTCTGCCCTCATATCTCTTGTACACACACCAACACTCCCCTAGAATAGACACACCTACAGCTTCCCATAGTGTGACTAGCGTTATGGAACAATAGATGTGCATGGCACCTGGTTGTGGAGATAGTTTTAGCATTTTAGTACACCAATGTGGGGAAAAAGGATTGACATAAAAAGATTGATTGTATTTATACTAGCAGAGCAGCCATTAGTCGACTTAACATTGAATAATCAATGGTAACATCGCAAACTGAAAATTATCACTAATGGCAGTATCGGGGTGACTGAGGGGCCTCATTAGATATCCTACAAAAAGAACGGAGCCGAGCGAAAAAGATGAAGCTCTTGATTTACCGGTTGATCTTCAGCCCCTTCCTCACCTATGGTCATGACCTCAGCGTAGTGACTGAAAGGATGACATTGTGAATGTACTATTGTAAGCGGCTGGAATGGGATTTCTTCGCAGAGTGGCTGGACTCGCCCTTAGAGATAGGGTGAGAAGCTCAGTTATCCGAGAGGGGTTCTGAGTAGAGCCACTGCTCCTTCACTTTGAGAGGAGCCAGCTAAGGTGGTTTGGATATCTGATTAGGATGCCCCTTGGATGCCTTCCTGGTAAGGCGATCAGGTCATGTCCCACCGGCAAGCAGTCCGGGCTAGACTGTTTCCCGGCGGGCCTGTGAACGCCTACAGCTGCTGCCCCCCAGGACCCGACCCCGGATGAAGCGGAAGAAGAAGATGACTCCACAATATCATTAGCCCAGCAAGCCAGAACGATCAACTCGTACGTGCATCGCATGCAGTTCACAGGTTTCTTTGTCTGAGATAATCAGAACACGCACAGTAATATTTCATAATTAGAAGTATCTGAAATTATATAAAAGGTATTCCCTGTGGGGTTAGAATCAGTGCTTAATTTGTTAAGCCGGAGGTCCCGGAACGCTGGGGACGAGTAGCTCCCCCAGCTCAAGATCAGCTGGGGTAGCGCGAGTCAGAGGTGGGGGAGCGCGAGTCAGAGCTAGCTCCCCCTTGTTCTCCCTCAAATTAAGCACTGGTTAGAATCATCTACCTACTAAAACACAAAAAAATGTTGACTTTTTAGTAAGAATCAAATCATTTCTAACAAAAGTGTTAGAAGCAAACAATTCCAACTTCATATGTTCCAGCTGCAATAATTTGTTAGAAATTATTTGTTTCAAGTTTCTTTGAAGTACCAGTAATCCAAAAGCAACCCTTTCCCAGCCCTGAGTATGACTATTTTATCAACTCATACCACAACCCTCCCAAATTAATTCGATTAATTAACAAGGTTGTCGATAATGTATTTATTCTTGATGTAATTAATTAAATCTAAGTCCATAGTGAATCTCAAAGTAAAGCTCAAAAACATGCTAAAAAGGAGTAAAAGGAAGTCGATATATTATATATTAATTTCCTACCCATATGTGAGGTCCAACAATAACAATTACCTTTAACACATTTAACACAACACATTTTGTAATTTAAACAGCTAGATGGTTAGTAAGGAATTAGTGCCGGACCCCAAGCCCACCCAAACAGATCAACAGAAGCAGGGACTTGCCACGGGAGGTCGGTTCTTCATGTGAAAGCGAAATCTCCACATGCTTGTATGTCCAAGAAATCGCAAAGCAACCACATCAAACGCTGCACAGGGGCGCTCGATCGCAGAGCTCTTAACTTGCAGGGAGCCCCTCTGTCACATTGGGCATTAACACACACACACCAACCGAGCACCCACTGGAACTTTGAGTAAGACTGAGCAGTCTGCTTGCAACATGCAGCCAGCAAAGTAAAAATGGGAAGTGTGCGCTTTTTACTGTGAAAGCAAAAACACAGAAGTGCACTCGTTAGCTTTAAAGCTACATGAATGTTAATACTGTAAAAGTGTGTAATGTGGCTATAGCGTCCCAGAGTTGTTTTTTTGTTTTCCGTTGACGTAATTCAATTCTTAACCAATGGTGCCAGTTACTTCTAACTCACTCTAACCGTTACTACTCACTACTCCTCTTAAAAGTAACTAAGATTACTAACTACTTCTTATTTTAAGTAAACAGGTTAGATTACTTTAGTTACTTTTAGTTAGTTATCATTACATTCAGTAGCCTTAAAACAGACATTGTTTATTACCTTAAAAACAGACATTGTTTTTTTGCCAATACTAATTTCATTGGAAGGAGGTTTTAAACTTTGCTTCAAAAACATAATGTAGTAAAATGTACTGTAGAAGCAGAAGAGAGTATAGATATATAGATCATTGACATCTGTAAAACAATTTGTAGATGATTTAATCTGTGGAAAAAGCACCCGCTGGCTTCCCCCGTGGTGTAGCGGTTAAGGCAGCCCCAGTCGTCAGAGTAGGAAGAAAGTGAGTAGGCCAAAATCATGTCTTTTTTTTCACACACACACACACACAGAAAAGTGGCTCACACAACATTGGTGCGTTTATGTTCTGCAATTAAATGCAACAACGCAATCTTCCAAAATTCCTACACAGACACACACATACACACGACCAGCCAGGTCACGACTCACGGCTAAAGTTCGAAGCAGTGGCTGACCAATCCGTGGCCCTACAACCTGCGAGCCGCGAGGTGATGGCTGGGATCACCTTGCGATCAGGCATGAAAATTTCTACCGGTACCATGGCACCAGCATCGCAGTGACACAATTTAAGCGGAGAGATGCATATGCGTCCCGAACCCTCCCACCCTCCCTAGGGATCCAATGCTTTGGTGACTGAGGTGTTGCCGACAGCGCTGTCTAAATACAATCTGGATGGCGCTTGGCCTCTTGTTGACCACATCCAGACGCACTTCCGAGTGCTCCTGCCTGCTCCTCCACATGGGGCGCCCCATCATTACAATATACAATCTTTTGAGTGATTTGTTGGTTTATTTTTAACCCCAAAGGCAAATTAAGAGGGTTAAAGTAACTAAATAGTGATTTGGCTAAGTAACTTTAATCTGTTTAACTACTACTTTGGGAAAAGTAATGTGTTACTGATTACTGAAAAAAAGGAACTTAGCCTCGAGACATGCAGAACTTTGAACTCCCTTTCAAAATCAATAATAATTTTTGCTATCCAGGCATTAATATTACTAAGCAATACAAAACCCTGCGCGAAGAAAATTTTAATAAATTATTTGTCAAAACCAAGCAAATATTAACCAAGTGGTCAGTACTGCCCATGTCGCTAATAGGTAGGGTGAATGCTGTGAAAATGACCATACTTCCCAAGTTTCTATACCTCTTTCAAAGTGTGCCTATCTTTATTCCGGCCTCTTTCTTTAAAAAACTTGACTCCGTAATATCGTCTTACATATGGAATAACAAACAGCCTAGAATACGTAAAGAATTCCTCCAGAGGTCTAAGCGGGACGGGGGCATGGCACTTCCCGATTTCCGTTTATATTAC
>OMKY01216485.1:0-10815 GCA_900302395.1 Bregmaceros cantori | reverse complement strand
GGCTTTGAACCAATCTTTTTTCCCAAATGTTTCGTTCCGAACAGAAAGAGAATTATAACGTTTCCGGTTATGAGTTCCACCAATAAATTAATGTTCCTGAACCGGTTAGAACAAAAAAATATTGTTCCCAGAACGGTTAATTTCGTTCCTGTCAGCTGTTTAATGCTATGTAATATATGTTGCGGCGAACCCACAGCAACTCGCTACAGAGGCCCGCTGGTAGCGCTCTACAGACGAGGTCTCGTTGCATGTTGAGGCGAACCCACGACAACACGCTGCAGAGAGTCCCGCAATGATTCCTACTTCACTGCTGCGTCGTAGATTTTATAAATACTCTTGTTTTATTTCTGAAGTTATCCCCAAGTGCACTACTAGGAATAAAATAAAACCGTTATTAACCGGTTACCATTATTTTTAAATAACTGTTCCTGTTCCGGAACATAAAAAATAATAATGTTTCCGGTTTCGTTTCTGTTCCCTGGAAAATACTAAAAGTTCCCGGTTTTCGTTTCTTGAACCGGTTCAAAGCCCTGATTACAACACAGGGAAAAAAATAGAGAGACAGGAAAACTCTGCATATGCAGACTGCTAAAGGTGTATCCTCGAACACAAAGTTAAAAAGAATTGGGGGTCAGAAGTTATGGACCAAACAAAAAATTGGCCATTTTGAATTCAGACATCTTGAAAGTGTCGGCCTACAAAATCGAATGAGTTCATGAACCCCTCTAGCATCCCAGCAGACACTGAATCTGGGACAAATTTAAACCATTACATCCCTGGCGCTCTGCGTTTCGGGGATGCAATGATGGGGAGAAGTAATCATGACTTTGAAATCATGAGACTGACTGTAGCTCATTTGGTAGAGCGGCTAGACTGAAAAGTTGGTGGTTCGAATCCCATCCCGGACAGTTTCCATGACTGAATATCCTTGGGCAAGGCAAATGGGACGTGGGTTGAGTGCCTTTCGTGGCAGCCGCTGGCTTTGGTGTGTGAATATGTGCATGGTTTGGGCAAAGTATGCACACATCCAGAATCATCTTGAGAACTTGAGGCCATGCATCTCCAAGCATTTTGAAAATGACATCCATGTGTTGTGTCGGCATCACTTGGCACTGCCAGCATCAGTCGGCTCGCGCTCAAAATACAGCCAGATTACGACCTGACTGAATTCGCATCACCTCGCTCTGAAACAAATCTGCAACAAAGTACTTTATGCAAGAAGGTGGCAGAGTAATGTTTTGTTACTGAGTGTTTAAACCCAATTCAGAAATGTGTCAGCCCGTGCATCAACCCTGATGTGTCAACAGCCCCGACGGACACGGTTTCTTGATCTCTCATTGGCTCTAGCCAGGAAGCTTGTCGCTGTGGCTGGATGCACCAGGGAGAATCTTAAAATAAACCAATAAGAGTTTTTGTTTTTTTACATCAGTTGACCAGGGCATCTATCACGTCTACCCGTGGTTGCGGCAGCCTCACACTGGCATGTCATATAAGACAAGGTGGCTGCTCACCAACAAAAAAAGGCATTTCATTGGCGTGAAATTATGTTTCCTGCAATTTCCAAAGAAATACCTCACTGTGGCATTACGTTGCAATTTAGTTTTCTCTGGCTGGTTGGATGCACCGTGCCCCAAAAGATAAAACATGTTTTATTTTCTGCTCCACGGCGTTTATGGTGGCCAAAGCGGCATGTTGCGGCACAATCTGCTGAAACAAAGCTGCCCATTTGATGCCCCCTCGTCGTATCAGACATGCAAAGATGTGATCTGTGCCATGCCACGGTTGGTCGAGAGGCAGTGCCGAACAGGGCTTTGAACCAATATTTTTCCCAAGTGTTTCGTTCTGAGCAGAAACAGAATTATAACTTTTCCGGGTATGTGTTCCACCAATAAATTGACGTTCCCAAACCGGTTAGAACAAAAAAAATATTGTTCCCGGAACGGTTAATTTTGTTCCTGTCAGCTGTTTAATGCTAAGTAATATTTGTTGCTGCGAACCCAAAGCGACTTGCTACAGAGAACTGCTGGTAGCGCTCTACAGTCGAGGTTTCGTTGCGTGTCGGGGCGAACCCACAACAACACGCTGCAGAGAGTCCCGCAACGATTCCTACTTCACTGCTGCATCGTAGATTCTATTAATACTCTTGTTTTATTTCTGAAGTTATCCCAAAGTGCAGTCCTTTGAGGAACGAAATAAAACCGTTATTAACTGGTTACCATTATTTTTAAATAAGTGTTCCTGTTCCGGAACATCAAAAATAGTAACGTTTCCGGTTTAGTTTCTGTTCCCTGGAAAATACTAAAAGTTCCTGGTTTTTGCTTTCGTTCCTTGAACCGGTTCAAAGCCCTGACTATTTTTGAAGCTAGAAGACGCCTCGTTGTATTAGGTTAGAACAGACAGTTAAGAGTGTTTGAAGTATGGATCGCCATCAACCTTGCACACGCAAGCCGGGGTTGTTGACACTTTCTCACTGTGACGGTGGTGCCAAGAGTCAAACTGTGTTCTTGCTGAGTCGGCTCTGAAACTAATCTTTGATCTGCTCTTTGGTAAGCCAGACTGGTCAGCGCCATTGATCGTGAGCCTTCCTGCCAACATCCTCGCTGCTAGAGCAGGGCGATGGCCTGAAATGTATATTACAGTATACCGAGCAGTTCAACTCAGTAATAGTCATTTGACAAAATGTAACGGTAATAATAATAATAATAATAATAGGTCTTCAACTAACGATTATTTTGGTTGTCATTTTTACAGATGATTAATTGGTTGATCCATTCATCAAAGTGATTATCAATTTGAAACATCAATCTTGCAATCATTTTAATGTCTCACTAGCTCCACTGCAGATTGTGCATTTCCGTTTTTGTATTGGCATGGAAAGGCCTACTCATCCACGCTGGCTTTCAACATATTTATAACATAATTATCTTTATAACATAAGTATCTTTATTGTATTGTTTGTGCTTGATGTGGCGCTTAGCAGGGTTCAGTATCTAAGAGAGAATGGGGCCATCGCGCTCGGAATGGTGACTGGCATTGTGAGCAACCTATATTAACACACATTTGAGAGGCGGACAGACCAAACAATGAAATAATCAAATCAATTATCAAATTGGGTGGCAACAAATTAATCAATCAATAATCATCAAGTAATCAATTGGATCTAAATATTAATAATAACAATAATAATAGCCTTACATTTGCTCAATTCCAGTGAGCGAATTTAAGTCACTTTGACAAATCTTCATCACTAGATGGCAGCAGATCTCCATTCTCTTTTCTCAAAAAATGTTTAGATAGAGCAACAAATAGAGATTAATCTTGTAATATAACGAATACTGGTTATTCTTAATAAATGTGTAACACAGTCAGTTACTTATTGACAAGGTCATTGCAATCAATTCATATTGTAATATCATAATCGAATTATCTTCATATTCATGTTCTTTTAATGATTATGTAAAATTATGTCCACATAATAGTGTGTATTATGAGAAATCAATCAATTAATATCAAATTTGTGTCGAGCAATAGTTTGCGCTGACACTATAACCTCTTGGAAATAACGAGGGTTAAATGTATTGCCGTTTAGTGCCGCTCAGTGCCTCGCTCAGTCGGATAGGCAGAGTGCTGCAAAGCACATACTTGCCACAATGGCTGCGAGTTGTGGGTTTGCTTTCCCACATGTCTGCTCTGCCCTTCTTTGCCACGTTTCCGCGAATCCTGAAATAAGTACTCAAAAAAGGTCTAAATTCCCCCCCAAAAAAATACTAGCTCTTTATAATTGACAAAATTAGCCCATATAATAGTCAGAAATGTATTAGTCAACGATTAGTTGGTCAATCGTAAAGCCCTAGTACCGATACCACATTCTTTGGCAGCAATAGCTAATTCAAAACATGGTGACCGACCTGTAAAAATGTTCTTTGATGCGTTCTTTGATGAGCCAGAGTGGATGATGGCACTGGTTGTGGAGGTTGCGGCCGACCTTGGACAGGATCTTGGGGGTGATGTTAGTGAGGTCGTCTCGGGAGTAGCGGCGCCCCAGGACCTCCAGGTCCTCCTGGGGGTTTGGGGCTTGCTGAGGACAGCGAGCCACGCCATTGGTGCTGAACTGAGCCCCGACCCAGGCCAAATTACGCTGCGGGCAGAGAACAAGTAGGAAATTACTTCTCTTTTCAAAGTCACAAGAGTTTTTCTTTTTTCCAAAAAACGTCTCCACTTAAATGTAGGCTGAACTACGGTGATTCTCATGTAAAAAGTTCAAAACGTTTTTCATACAGAGGATTTTATGAAATTCACATGGGAAAAAAAAAATGTGTCTCCTGTTTAATTCTAAAACACAGGCCTAGAAATGTTATGTGAAGTTTCTGGGTGATAGATAAGATATGTTAGTTTGAAAAAAAGGAGCCAAAATGTGTATACCTCTGACTTTATTTTATATGCTTTATCAAGGGTTATTTGAAGCATGGAAAATGGGCTATGCGAGTGGCTGCTTCACGGGCAGTCTACTGAGGGTCAATGACTATTTCCTAAAATAAAATTCATTCATTCATTCGTGCATTATCAACCACAGTAGTTTTATGTCAGTGCTGGGTGTCTACCAGGTATCGCTTGGTCAGCCGCTGAGAGGAGGCAAGAAGGGGAAGGAGCAACATGTTGCCCTCATAACAGCTGATGGATGCACCTGGAAGGAGAGATAAAGAAGGATGACAATGATGACGAAAGAAACTTAAGGAAAACGCCACCGGAAATACAGGAAATCAGGGCTTTGAACCGATATTTTTTCCCTAACGTTTCGTTCCGAACAGAAACAGAATTATAACGTTTCCGGTTATGAGTTCCAACAATAAATTAACGTTCCTGAACCGGTTAGAACAAAAAAATATTGTTCCCGGAACGGTTAATTTCGTTCCTGTCAGCTGTTTAATGCTATGTAATATATGTTGCGGCGAGCCCACAGCGACTCGCTACAGAGGCCTGTTGGTAGCGCTCTACAGACGGGGTCTCGTTGCGTGTCGGGGCGAACCCACAACAACACGCTGCAGAGAGTCCCGCAACGATTTGTACTTCACTGCTGCGTCGTGGATTTTATAAATACTTACTTAAAACTTCTATTCTTCTATTCTATTTCTGAAGTCATCCCCAAGTGCACTCCTTTGAGGAACAAAATAAAACCGTTATTAACCGGTTACCATTATTTTAAACAAGTGTTCCTGTTCCGGAACATAAAAAATAATAACGTTTCCGGTTTTGTTTCTGTTCCCTGGAAAATACTAAAAGTTCCCGGTTTTCGTTTTCGTTCCTTGAACTGGTTCAAAGCCCTGCCGGAAATACATATGTTCTGCCTGCACTTTCTTAGCATAGCTTAGCCCCACGGACTCAGATGGGGGTGAAAATGGAAGCGCCTAGTCACAACATTTTTCATATACATATTTTTAAATGTTTCCAGCCCATTCAGGCTGTTTTTTCTCCAAGCTTTATTTATTAGGGTTAGTGGAAACAGGTGAAGATGGGGGGGTAGACATGTGGGAAATACGTCTGTGGTGGGATTCGAACCACCGACTCACCGTTGAGGCATATGCGTGCTTTCCAGTGCAGTGCCTAATCAACTGAGCTACTGGGCAGCACCATTTTCCATATTTAAACCTGTTGTGTGCAGTTGTTTATTAGCCGAAGTTTGGTCACACAAAAGCAAAAAAAAAAAAACATTTTTAGTTGCTCCTTTCTTCACCCCATCTTGTGTCTGTGGCGTTAAGCTCTGCTAACAAAGTACTGCTGTGTGCCAGAGTAAATGCACATACAAAAGGCGAGATATGTAGGGGGGATTGCCCTAATGTGGGCGTTTCTTGCCATTTCCTAATGTGTGAGACAGTGAAATGCAACAGTTGAACCTAACATGGACACAGGACACATACCACACATACACACCATAGTTTCCTTTTACCATAGTTTAGTTTAGGGAGGGGCCGGAGTCACTGGAGCTTAAATGTACCACATTAGGCAGTGGCCCACATTAGGGCAAGCTTACTTTTTTTTTGTGGCATTTCACTTTAACTGTGCATTTAAACGCAATGTAATAAATGTACCATGTCCAAATGCAAGACAAGACAATGCATTTTTATACCCCTATCCTGCCATGGCTAAAGTTGATTTTTTTTAATCATTATTATCATCATTATTATTATTTTCTGACAAATTACATATTGTAGTCCATACCAGCTCTAGAGCTGGGTTATTATCAAAGCACAGTGCAAGGAAGTAGTCAGTGTTCCAGACTGCTGTACATAACGCTAGACAGTACAAAGTCAATTTCACCCACATTTGCACAAATGTACCGTTTCAATAATGAGCCTCATCCAGAGTTGCGCGTAATTGGAGCAAAATCACTTCTCTACGACACACATTAGGAATTCCGAATGAGACAATAAATCTTTGATGTATGAGTTTTACTCGGAGCTGCGCGGGGAGGATCAATAAGTAAAGAGTCGATGGCGGCATGCAACCAGTTACGACTGCCAAAAAGACGGAGTGAAGCAGCGAGCGCTGCAAAACAACACTGAAGGGTGTCAAAAATAAACCAGAAAAATCGATGCATCGCAATTAGGCCATTGCGAAAGTACTGGGGAGCCTTTTCTAGCACATTTTTGCCAGGCTTGGGAATTAATCCCGGGGTCCGCGTTGGCCGAGTGGTTATGGACACTGCACCCAACGCGTCCCCATTCATGTTATTGCCGCTGCGTCTACCGCAGCGTCCGCAGTGTCGCGAGTTCGACTACGCTCGTCGACTTGTCTGCAATGTCAACCCAGTTTCCGACTAATCCTATCCAATAAAGATGGAAAAAATTACTTTAAAAAAAGAAAAAAAAGAAAGGAATCCCGAGAATTACAAGTTACTCATGAAATACTGTAATCACCAACGTAATTTCCCATTTTAGACATATACGATTACGTTGCTACTTTTCGATTTCTTTTTCTCGGTGCAAGCATGATTCATTTTCCCGTTTTATTGACAGGCTTAGCCTCGCATTGTTGTAACTTGTAAATGTGCATGCTCCAGAAGAATCAGGCGACCACACCTGCATTCATTTTGGAAGCCCTGCAAAGAAGAAGTTATAACATCGTCCGCCACGGCTGTTAATACCCCAAGGATACTGCTCGGGCCGACGACTGTCTTAATCAACACTCAAAAGCGTCGGAGGGGGGCCCCCCAAAAAAAACCCTCAATGACATCACAAGGAGATGTATTTATATAGAGGCTGCAAGGACCGACGCGCTGGCCTGTAGTGGAGTTTACAGTAGTTACAGTGGCCGCACTTGAGCATCGGGCCTGAATTGAACTGAATTGCTCACCGATTTGGAAGACCTATCCCGACGGAATCATTTGCGAGTCGTTGAACTAAAAGGACGGGGCGGAGTTGCCGCGCCACCTTCTCCATGAGTTGTTCAGATTGTTAAAGTTGTTGTTGTTTAAGCAAAATTGTACAGCCCTACTGTAATGTACGGTTTGGCAAATGTAGTGTTCTTTACTGTACTAAACTGTAATACAGATATTGAATGCACAAACTCTTCCATCCACCAACAATGCATCTACATTGTTATTCTTAAGCTGATGACTGGTGCCACTAGTCTCACAAGAATGCATGTCTCAAAACCAGTGGCGTAGCCAGAAATGTGGGCCGTTAGTGAAAAAGTGTGGACCTATTTTTGACGAGGGTCTTCCCCAGGAAAATTTGAATTACATACCGGAAGTAAGTCTTTATATAGCTTTTGTTGATAGAGGGAACAATAGAGGCCTACCTATAAAAAAAGGAAAATTAAAATAGTTCAGAGTAGAGCAAATATATAGGGGCAGTTTCTTAAAAGAGGCTTACAAAATAGGCTTATGATAGCTATATATTACAATATATTCATCCTTATTATTATTATTAATTATTATTATTACTCCAATATGCAGCTGTAGAAACGGCCAATAACAGCATTTAATTTTAGACTATAAAATCAAAGATAGGGATTTATATTGTACTTTATGAAGTTGTACTCCCAAATAGCGCCACTGCCCTCAAGTGGGCAACGTCCTTCAGTTAGTTGCTCGTTCGTAGCCTATTCGCTTAATGTAAGTTAAGGTGACAACTCCGAAATGGTGAGTCAGCTGTCAATCGTAGTGGCACCGGCCCACCCTGGCTATGCCACTGTCTAAAACCAGCAACTAGAGCCATTATTTTGATCATTGATCAATTAGCTGGTTTTTTTACAGACAAGTCATTAATGTATCTCTTTTTTTCTTTTAATATCAGAATGATTATTAACAAGAAAAGAAATCATTATGGCAAACATTTTCGTATATCACTATCTCCACTTATTGCACCAAACAATGAAACAGTTAATCATTGCCGTTTATTCGATTATCAAATTAGTTTAGTTAGCAAATTTAATAAATTGGTTATCATTGATCGGTTGATTGAATCGGTTGCAACTCTACAAAACCATGTAGTCAACAGGCCATTTCATAAATATTTGTATTCATTTGTTCATGTTTAATTTAATAATGTATTTACTGCTATGAAAAGTTAAACTGTTTTAAAATGCTTTAAATATGTTTGTCGTAGCAGACATTACCGCAGGCCTGGCATGGGCCCTGCATGTCAATGAGTTGTGAGGCGCTTGCGTGACAAATCCTGCGTAAATCTCAGCTATCAGCCACACACTCTGTCTGGCATTAGACGAGGTTAGACAAGGAGAAGGCCACTGGGTGGAGCACTCAGCATTGCAACCGTGTGTTCAAAGAAACCCAATATGACCTACCATGTACAATTACTGTCTGTTCAACCCCATTATCACTTACCACATCCAATTACTGTGTGTCCAATAAAGCCCAATTCGCACTGCCATCGAATTACATGGGGACCTCTGGTAATTCGCAATTACCCCCTGACGTAGTGTGTTATTTTGTCGCACATTCTGACGGGATTAGTAAAAGCCAGTCTTTTGCTCAATTTAAAAGACATTACGACGCATGAGCCGTATTTTTGCTTGCCCACACGTGTAGACACATACACAGACTTCAGTCTCACACACATGCACGTGTGTGCGTGTATGAACAAAGTTAAACAAATTCAGAATTCAAACCATTGTGGTGTTCGCCGAACACAGTAGGTAACTCGCTGTGGAATTATTTCAAATCACTGACATCACGCATTCGCACGTCAAATGAAACTCAGACATCCTCCGCAATTATTCCGAATTACCAGGGGTCCATAGGTAGTAAAAGTGGGAATTGGGCTTAAGACCTTATATAAACCAAAAACTGATCGGAGTTAGGCTGAATGTTGGTGTTGTTATGGTGGTGGATACTTTCACATTCTGACATGATTGAAGTTGATAAAATAATAAATAAAATGTATCCAATTGCTCAATTAATCAATGTAATATTGGGTAGATTTGGATCATTAATATATTCAATAGCTGCAGTCATGTATGCACGTATACTCCTTCTCAATCAGAGTACATTCAATTACTGTAGACTCATTTTATTATATAGTTAGAATGAAGTTAGGTTGCATCAAGTTCCACTTTTAGGCAGTGCCTAAATCCTTATGTAGAACCGGTAACTAATGAATTGTCTTGTGCCAAGAGAGGAGAAAAGTTTGTATACGGCCTTTGCTGATCTGCAGTTTTATGATCTGTTGCCATAGTAACTAAGGTTGCGTGAACGCTTATAGCAGTCCCGTAGTTCTGCAGTCTCTTCCATGGGGCTCTTGGGAGAAACCGCCATACAGGATGTAGCCCAGGCATGCCCCGTAGATGGACCCCCACTGTAAGCCACCCATGGTTGACCTGAAGGGCGTTGAAGGGAAGGGTGTTGCTGTGACACTGAACATCAGAAATGGCTGGATGGAGGTATGTTTTTTTTCATCTCTCATTCATACTGTTCATATGACATCACCACAAAAAGGTTTGACGTTGACAATTTTGACGATTATGCAATTTTTCAAAAATATGTACAGTTGCGAATTCCTCACGGCTCAAGATATACATATGGACCCAAACCTACTGGTCGCAAGGCTGCTAGCTAAAACTTCGAGAATTCGATAGAAGAAAGACGTTTGACTTTTTTCTAAGTGATTATTATTATTTTATCTCTGGCGCGCGCACACATTCACAGGACGCTGTGTTGTAAATCCCGTGTGGGGCAGGGTAAAGGGCTGAAATGGGCAGGTTTTAAACATTGTAAACATGTTACCGATGGGTAAAAATACGGGGGGGTAGCATGGGAAGCATGTGAATTAAAACAGTGGGCTTGTGGTGCCTACTGTATGTTATACGAGCTCAGTTGTTATGATGTTTCCCCTTGCGTGGGGAGTAGATGGTTTGACCTGCATGTGGATGCGTCAATCTGTTGAGTCTTGAAAAGAAACGTGCCAATACAGCATTATTATCATCATGATTATTTTTATTATTATTAAATTATTATTAAATTATTATTAAATTATTCTTATTATATGGTGCAATGCAAGGCACCAAAAGCTACAATTTCTGCTATCAGAACAGTCGAAATTGGGCAGCACGGTGGTGCAGTGGTTAGCATTGCTGCCTCACAGCTAGAAGGTCCTGGGTTCGAATCCCAACCCGGACAGGTCCTTTCTGTGTGGAGTTTACATGTTCTCCCCGTGTCTGTGTGGGTTCCCTCCGGGCACTCCGGTTTCCCCCACCACGAAAAACATCTTCTAGTTAACCTGCTCCCGTCAGTGCCCCTGGCCAAGGCACGGGCTCAGAATCTGGAGTTGGCCCCCGGAGATCGGAAGAGCGTCGTGTAGG
>OMKY01216468.1:0-10034 GCA_900302395.1 Bregmaceros cantori | reverse complement strand
TTTTTTGTTTTTTGTTGGTCAAACATGTTTTATCTATCTGAGATGCTATTCTTTACCTCATTGTTGTTGAGGATTGAGGCTAACTGCGATTCTGTTCTTTACCTCAACAGATGCACTATAAATGTGTTGTAGTTTAAGTGAGCTGCTGCTGTTTACCACTTATTGTGTGCGTATTGTGTTTCAGATGTTACTTGTTACAAACGAGAAAGCACCATTGTTGCATAGAATTGAAGCCGTTTTAATAGGAAGTATGCCAATTTGAATAAAAGTTATGGAAATGAGATTTAGCATCATGTCAAGTTGTCCAAATAGGCCAGAGGTTACTGAAGGGGGTGGGGGCATCTGCTCCGGCCCCTGGACCATTGGGTTTCTAACAGGGTGTCCCTCTGAGTAAAGTAGTTGAATGGCTTAAATGCTTTGATTCAAGATTACTTTTTTTTATTTAGGTGTGTGGAAGTGTGGGAAAGATACATGACATTCGTAAGAGAGAAGAGAGGTGGAACGTCCGTCATGTGAGATAAGATAGATATAGACAGAGATGGCAATAGTACCCACGCTTTAAAAAAGTACTGATCCAAATAGCTACTCAAGTCAAAGTAAAAACTACAGGTTCTGAAATGTTCTGTTATTATCAACTCTAATACTGTCCACAGTGCGTGGCTTAGATCCAGGGCTTTGAACCGTTTCAAGGAACGAAAATGAAAACCAGGAACTTTTTGTATTCTCCAGGGAACAGAAATGAAACCGGAAACGTTATTATCTTTTATGTTCTGGAACAGGAACACTTAATTTAAAATAATGGTAACCAGTTAACCAGTTGCCGATTTTATTTTGTTCCTCAAAGGAGTGCACTTTGGTATAACTTCAAAAATAAAACAAGAGTATTTATAAAATCTACGATGCAGCAGTGAAGTATGAATCATCGCAGGACTCTCAGCAGCGAGTTGTTGTGGGTTCGCCCGTACACACAAGACCGTGGTTGTAGACCGCTACCAGTGGGCAGCAGCGAGTCTCTGTAGTGAGATGTTGTGGGTTCGCCACTACATGCAACGAGATCTTGGCTGTAGAGCTCTACCAGCAAGCAACAGCGGGTCTCTGCAGCGAGTCGTTGTGGGTTCGCCCCAACATACTGAATATTATATAGCATTAAACAGCTGACCGAAAAGGAATTAACCGTTCCGGGAACAATATATTTTTTTGTTCTAACTGGTTCGGGAACGTCAATTTAAAAGTACTTTTTTTTCCACCAAACTTTGAAAGGTTAGGTGAGCGTGCAAGCAAATGTTTCATCTCAATGTTTGGCCGCATGATTTATAAACTTTAAGTAAAGTAAATTAGGCTAGGTTGTTAGTAACTTATTCAAAAAATAACATTGATAAAACAACATTGAGAATTATGCTTTTTTAAATTTGAATGTAATTTTTGCACTTTGTACTATACTTTAAAAAAATACTTTTGAATACAATTAAGAGCAAACACTTTTAACTTTCAAAAATAATTTTCGAGCACATTTCTCATTCTGTACTTTTTCCTTTACTCAAGTAGATATTTGAATGAGTACTTTGTAGTCTTACTCAAGTTTTTTTACAAATGTATTTTACTTTTACTCAAGAGATCTGGGTACTTTTGCCATCTCTGGCTACTCTAAAGTGTCTCGTTGTGTAGTTCTCACTCTGCATTCTTGCTGGCCTGCTGCAAAGCCTCCGCCAGGTCTCTCTGAGCTCTCTGGGCCTTGTCAGAGATCATCTGGTCATGGTTACGTACCTCAGACAACTCCCTGTGGACAATATCACACATATATCACAAACAGATAGCCTGGCGAGCCAGTACCAACGCGTCGTCCACGCATCGTACATCGCTAGACGCTTGCATTGGGGTCTGGGAAAACCAGGGTCGGAAAACGTCCAAAAAAACCCCATGTCAATCAAATCGTGTTAGCCAGTCACAGCACAGTAGGTGGGACAAACGGCGTGGAGGTGTGACAATCAAACTCCGCCCATGTCCACACTGATTGGTCGATTGATTCCGTACCGACGGCGACCCTGGTTTTACCAGACCCATTGCAAACGATGTGTGGATGATCCGTTGGTTCTGGCTCGCCAGGTTAACACTCAGAGGCACCAGAATTCGGAAAATCCGGAAAAGAACGAGACTCGCGCTGTACTCTTACTCAGAGCGGAGCCTCGTCGCGCGGATCCATAAAGAGCGAGACTCGCACTGTGCTATTACCCCGAGTGGAGCCTCACCGCGCGGCTTCGGAAAGAGCAAGACTTGCGCTGCGCTGTTACCCCGAGCGGAGCATCGTCGCCCAGCTCCGGAAAGAGCAAGACTCGAGCAGGTGTGTGGGTGTGTGTAAATGTTTCGTTTCCATTTCCGCTCCTCGTAAAATTCCGTTCGTTTTCGGTTTTCGTTTCTTGAACCGGGTTCAGGAATTGAGCAGACATTGAGCTCCTTGGCAGATGATGAAGCTAAACTCCCTACGTGTTGAGCTGCTCCATGCAGCTCTTGACAGCACCAAGCTCCCGGCTCAGCCTCTGGTTCAGAGCCTTCTCGGCCATGCTGGCGGCCTGGAGCGCCTTCACCTGGCGGGGCACACGCTGTAGGAGACCAACGTACTGTTGTCTGGAGGCACACACAGTCAACAATCATGTCAGGACGTCTGTGTGTGCAATACACAGAGATGATTGGCTGTATATAAATATGGACATCGCATTCGCTTCAGCCGGTGTGCCGACTTCCGTGTGCTTTTGCTAGTCGAGTGGGCAGAATCGACTAGCAAAATCACGGAGCCTATGGGATTTACAATAGAAATATACTAATTATGGCAGGCCATTTAACCTATTTAAAGATCGTTTCTAATTGATGTTTTAATGTATATTGTCGGGATAATTGACGGTTCATTGTGTGAGGGGGTCATAATTTCACAAACGCGTCAGATTTGGCGTTAATATTTTTTATTTCAGTTCCCATAGGATCCTATTCATCCTGACTGTAGTTGGCGTCCCTAGCGGACAGTACCACCGGAAGAAGCCGCGCGTGGGGTGTCTCTCTCTTTATATACAGTCTATGGCAGTAACGCATTAAATGTAATTTTTTTCTATACTTCTTTACTTTTGAAGTACATTTTTCACAAGTTACTTTCTACTTTTTCTCGAGTAGATTTGAGGTGGAAAAAAAAACTACTCTTTATTGAGATGTGTTGCCTTTAGCAACACCTGTTTGCACATACGTTGGCGTCATATATATATCTCTCTCTCTTCCTCTCCGGCACTCTCACTCTCTCTCGCTCACTCTCTCTCTCTCGGTTCCTCTTGCTCTCTCCCTCTCGGCCTCTCTCTTGGTCTTGGTCTCGTTCGCTCTCGCTCTCTCTCAGAGTACTTTCGCTACTTAAGTAACTTTATTGTGGAGTACTTTTTTACTTTTACTTCAGTAACTATTTGGATGACTACTTTTTACATTTACTTGAGTAATATTTTGCTGAGGTAACAATACTTTTACTCAAGTAATTTTTATAGCTACTCTGCCCTTTTCTGGCAATACACAAGTTTACGTGCTAAAAACTGGGCTGACATTTAGAAAACACGACTTGAAGTTACTCACTCGGTGTGGTCACATGTTCTTCTGGACCAATGGGATGGCTGCATTCAATCGTATGTCCGACAAAAATGAGTAACTGGAATGGTTTGCACAGATTTTTACCTGTACCGAGCAGGTTATGTTTTCGGTTGACTTGGTTTGTCTGTCCCCAGGATAACAGAAAAAGTTATGCGCAGATCTGGATTGAATTTTGTACGGTTGTTTGAAATGACAAACGGAACAATGAAATGTTGGTGCATTTACATCATTACCTCTGCCAAGGAGGTTATGTTTTTGTCTGTTTGTCTGTCTGTCAGCAGGATAACTAAAAAAGTTATGCATGGATCTGGATGAAATGTTGTACAGTTGTTGGAAATGAAAAACGTAACAAGTGATTAAATATTGGTGCATTCCTGTAGCCTATAAGTAATGTCATAGTTTGACAACTGTTATGAGCTTACAAACTGTGATTTTGGCGCAGGTTTGCACTCTCCAAGTGCTTCTAGTTGAACGATGCGTTTGGGGGGGCACCGATCCAGGGGCATAGAACAATTGGCTGTGGAATATCACAGTGCAAGTTACTACCATATATTTTTTTTAATTTATGTATTTTTTTTGTATTGCTTTTTCGCAAGCGGCATTTTTCATTCATTATTTAGAGATAGTGATAGGATTAGTTGGGAAACTGGGATGAAGAGTTGCGGCGAGACATTGCAGAAAAGCCAGAGAAGGGATTAGAACCTGCGACACTGCTCGACCTGTGGTCTGGGGGCCGCACTCTATTTTAACAACGCAATAGGACTGTGCCATTAAATATACTATACTTATATATTAAATATATAAAAAATTCAGAACATTCCAGGTGGAATTATTACCGGAAACTGGCCAAACTGGTCTATATGTGTGTAGTATGGACAAGTTGCAGTGACCCCATGCGGGTGGCCAAGGACAGAGAGAGATGGAGAGAGCTGGACCTGATCCTGTGGAGCAGCAGACCTCTCTCGGCGCACTGCACGCTGACCTGCCGGATGACCTCATGGAACACCACGCTATAGATGTGCTCCTCCACTTTCAGCAGGTCCAGCAGCGCCTCCACCTGGGCACATATACACGCAGAATCGTGAGTTTGCCTCCTGGGAGAGAGAGACATAACAACAACATATGTGCCAACAGTTCCCAACGGGTGTCGCTAAAGGCCAAGTTAATGTAACAAGTAGTAAATTGCTGACATCTCAGTAAAAAGTAGTTTTTTTTCACCTCAAATTTACTGGAGTAAAAGTAGAAAGTAGAACCTGTGAAAAATGTACTCCAAAAGAAAAAAATTACACAACAGAAATTGTAACAGAGTAAAATTGGTTACTGATTTGACCCGCGGGCCGCCAGTTAAGTAGTCCTGCTATATAACATGAGTGTGCATGCGTACCTGTGTAATGTCAGAGAGTTGTTCAGGCTGCCGGTGGAGTTCAGCTTTCTCCATCATGTCTTCTAACACCCGGGTCAATTGGACCACCTCCCAGCGACTACTGGGTCTCCTGGGAATGAACACACACACACACACACACACACATACACACACTGGAACTGTATTGTTTTCCATTAAACATGAGGTGATTTGCCACATTTTTATTTCTAGCCTGACTAGCTAGTTGACTAGCCTGGCGAGTCAACGCATCGTCCACGCATCGCACATCGCTAAACGCTTGCATTGGGCCTGGGAAAATCAGGGTTGCCGTCTGTACGGAATCAATCGACCAATCAGTGCGGACGTGGGCGTAGTTTGTACAGGCTACGCAAGACGTGGGCGGAGTTTGTACAGGCTGCGTAATGCAAGCATTTAGCGATGTGCGATGCGTGGATGATGCCTTGGTTCTGGCTCGCCAGGCTAAGATGGAACGTGTGGAGGTGTCAACTGTGAAAAGAGAATATTATCGTGATCTGAAGTAAGCAGTGTAGCATGTATAGTGTGAATGAGCCAGTAGGGGACGGTAATTCCAACAGATGTTCATTTCAATGTTCCGCAAAGGGATTTATTAACATTAAGTGAAGTAAGTTAGGCTAGGTTTTTAACAATTTATTCAATCATTAAAGCATTGTAAAACGTGCATTTTATATACAATTTCATTTTTTTTACTTTGTACTTTATACTTTTAAAAATACTTTTGAGTACATTTTAGAGCCTGTACTTTTTACTTTTGAGTGTGTTTCTGAGCCTGTAATTTGAACTCTAGTCGAGTAGATATTTGGATCACTACTTTGTAGTCTTACTAAAGTAGCTTTTTTCACAAATGTATTTTACTCTTACTTAAGTAAGAAATTTGGGTACTTTTGCCATCGCCGGTTATTTGTATAATAATGAGTGTGGTGTGGGATTAGACTCACAGTGACGGGAACATTTTGTGGTCGTCTTGCACATCATTGATGGGCCTGTCAAAAAATAGAACGATTTAGAATAGAGTTAGGAGGAGAAACAGCGGTAACGCTTTACCGTACACTTATTACCATGTAATTACCTGGTATCTACCTGGTAACCACAAGGTAGTAATCAATAATTACCAAGTAATTACACGATTACTATGCTGTTACTACCAGGTTATTACTTCAACAACATATTACCAAGTAATATATTGACAACCACCATACAATTATTTGGTAGCTACCTGATAATAAGAAGGTAGTAATCAATAATTACCAACTAATTACATGGTTACTATGCTGTTACTGTAAGAAAGAATAAGTAAAGTAAAGCATTACCAAAACAGCCGGCTAACATTTAGTGGGGGATATAAGTCATGAGTAAGGGAGTTGGGAAAGAAAGAACTAGGGAAAATTCATAAAATAATAGTTAGGAGTGATCTGCAAATTTGACATTATGGTGGTGTCATCCTAGTCAGACAAACAGGCAGAAAGCGGAGTTTTGAACCGATATATATATTTTTTTTTCGTTCCGAGCAGAAACAGAATTATAACGTTTCCGGTTATGAGTTCCACCAATAAACTGATGTTCCCGAGCCGGTTAGAACAAAAGATATTGTTCCCAGAACGGTTAATTTAATTCGGTTCCGGTCAGCTGTTTAACGCTATATTATATATGTCGAACCCACAACGACTCCCTACAGAGATCCGCTGCCCGCTGGTAGCGCTCTACAGCCAACGTCTCATTGCGTGTCCGGTTTTGTTCTTGTTCCCTGGAAAAGACAAAAATTTCCCGGTTTTCATTTTCGTTCCTTGATCTGGGTCAAAACCTGGTTATGAGTTATCAGCGGTGGCAGACATTATGGTGGTATCATCGCAGTCAGACGAACAGGCAGAGAGCGATACTTGCATCACATTGTCTGTTTAAAAGTCTTCTATTATTGATCTATCCATGGTGATGTGCTGTCAATCGCCAGCAGATGGAACTACGACCACTGTATTCCCCCTATTAGGGACGAGCGACCACGTTCGAGTCCGCTTCCAAAACGCAAAAAGCAATGTGATGCGTCCTTGGGAGGAGCTCATTATACGTAGTAGGAGCGGCTTCTGGTGCCGGCACGGTATGCGCGCAATCACGCACGCGCATCTGAGCATTCGTGGAGGTTGACATTTGCATCAAATGTGCACTGTTGATACAGACCTCAATTAAAACATGAACGAACAAAAAGTAGGTGGTAGAAATGGTCCGTATCGAGAAATATTCAAGTTCACCCTCGTTACAGAGGCCTCGCGAATCCTGCCGCACACACACACACACACAACACACACACACACACCAACACAAACAGCGAAGCAGCCCCCGTTGATAAACACACATGCGTGCATGTTCTGCTGCTACGTGCATGTAGCAGCAGAACATGCTTCGCTGTGTGTGTTGATGTGTGTGTGGTTGTGTGTGTGTGCGTGTGTGTGTGCGCGCGCACGCTCACACGCGGCGATTCCCGCGTGTCACAACCTCCTGAAATGGCAGCAAGCTTCCTCGCCTGACGTCACAATCTCGTTCCCCATATAATGGACGTGAAGTAGCCCTGATACAAAGTATTGTTACCTCAGCTAAATATTACTCAAGTAAAAGTAAAAAGTAGTCATCGAAATAGTTACTCAAGTAAAAGTCAAAAAAGTACTTCACAAAAAAGTGACTAAAAGAGTAACTTTCAGTGAAGAAATACAATAAATTCGGACTTATCTAACTTATCTTTTGAAATGAATGATCGTTGATTTACAATTCCCGGAAATCTCCCCGCTTTTCAAATCCTCCTGAAAGGAGTGTAATGTGTAAAGAAAGAGAGCGCACGAGAGAGAGGGCACGAGAGAGAGAGCGCACAAGAGAGAGGGAGGGTGCCAGAGAGAGAGAGAGAGTGAGAGATATGACGCCAACGTATGGGGCAACAGTTCCCAACGGGTGTCGCTAGGCCAAGTTAATGTAACGAGTAGCGAATTGCTGACATCTCAGTAAAAAGTCGTTTTTTTCACCTCAAATTTACTCCAGTAAAAGTAGAAAGTAACTTGAGAAAAATGTATCCAAAAGTTCAAAGGTACACTGAAAAATTGTAACGGAGTAAATGTAATGCGTTACTGCCCCTCTCTGTTACTATGGTACCGCATTCCATTCAGACTTACTGAGGTATGGCCGGCGCCCACTGCTCCTTAACCAGGTGGTATTCTTGTGGGATCAATGTCCCGTCCTGGTCACACACACACAAGTCATTATTAACTTAGTCATTTATTAACCCTTATTAACACAAATGCTGTGTCCGAAATCGCTCCCTATCCCCTATTCCCTAGCCCCCATATAGTGCACTCACTTATAGTGCACTCAACAGCAATGGCCGAGATTTCGGACACTAGAGTTGGCGCCGTCAAAATTATGTAATTATTAAAAATATAATTATAAAATTCAACAATCATCAGAAAACGTCAAATGAAAAGTGGCTGGAAATATTGGTAATCGTCATGCCAGTTCCCCTAAATTCCCCTAAATTACGGCTGCCTTCTCTGAATTGGTGCTTTTCCATGGTACTCCTGGAAATAGGGGGAGTTCCTCCGAACACAGCCATACCGCCAAGATAAGTAATTTCAATGAAGAGTTGCTTCTTAATCTTCTGTTGTGTTTCTTGACTAAAATGGTTCTGACAGAAGTGAATAAAATACAAATAGCTTCTCTTTCAGTGGCAACCATTTTTACACACACAAAAAAACATTTATAATGTAAAAAAGATTATCTCTACTGTTCATAAAAATTGAGATTATAATCTTCTTCATTCTTAAAATATATCTTTGCATTGGCAGTAAGTATGTGTTTTCTTTGACAGTCCACAGTGCTGAAAATGTTAAACATTTGTTTTAGAAAAATAAAACCACTAATATTCTTTGCTCAGATGAAACAGAATCACTTTTTTCAAATCTACAATTCAATGAGCTGCCTTAGTGAAGCATGCTAGTGTACATCAGTGGCGTAGTGGGGGTTTTCAAAGTGGGGGTATACGATTTGGAGTCGGAGGAATTATTTTCTGGTTATTTCTCTTCCATTTCTTTTTTTGTTCTGTCATGATCTCGAGCAGTCGTTGAAGTTCTGTTTTTGTTTTCATCTCGGCAGAAGGGAGTGGACGCCGTACACCCGCGGCCCACACCCACTACACCCCCTGGTGTACACACAATGAACTTACCTTCGAGTGTCCGGTCATAGGAGGAAGGAATCGTGTCTTCTGCATCACCATGGCATCGCTCACCATCCACAGTTCACTAAAGGAACATTCATGGAGAATAGTTTATTAATCCCTTTGACCAAATTATGCTCGTTCAGCATTTCCAGTACAAAGTAATAATAGAGACACTAGCAGAAATCGGCAGTAACCCATTACATTTACTCTGTTAAATTTTTTTTGTGTACTTTTTTTACCTCTGGAGTACATTTTTCACACGTTACTTTCTACTTTTACTCGAGTAAGATTGAGATGAAAAAAATAATAATTTTTACTGAGATGTCAGCAATTTGCTACTCGTTACATTAACTTGGCCTTTAGCGACACCCTTTGGGAACTGTTGGCGTCATATTTCTCTCTCTCCGGCGCCCTCTCTCTCACTCTCTCTCTCGTCTCTCTCTCTCTGGGTCTCTCCCTCTCTCCCTCTCGGGCGCTCTCTCGGTCTCTCTCATGCTCTCTTATGCTCTCTCTCGCTTGGTCGCAGGCGCTCTCTTTCTCTCCCTCCCTTTCTCGGGCGCTCTCTCAGTCTCTCTCTCTCTCTCTCTCTCTCTCTCTCTCTCGCTCTGTCTCTCAGAGCAGGACCGAATAAGCCTTTGCTTCTGCTGCATTTTGGATGTGCTGATAAACTAAGTCAAGAAAATGAATCTTCATTCATGCATTCATTCGTTTATTCCTTCATTTCATGATTCTCAGTCCTCTAACAAATGAACATCAGCTTCAGGGATGATGGGAATTAACACACAGACACATTGGAATTGGATCGAAAATGAAGTCGGATGCGAC
>OMKY01216452.1:0-14522 GCA_900302395.1 Bregmaceros cantori | reverse complement strand
TATATATACACACACATACATACATACATACATACATACACACGCACTTAGCCTCGGGCCGATTGACAGGCAGCAGCAATTGCATAAACCTTGTTCTGCAAAGAGCCGAGGGTGCTAACTGCAAATCACCCACTGTCTCAATTCAGCACTCTCTGTCAGAGCCAAGACCAAGCTACCTCCGCACACTTTGCACCCTATCATAAACCACCATCTAAGTCCGTCTACCACAAAGGCAGCAGCAGCTAATTGAGGCTACTCAGTCATGTGATGGATTATGCTGCCTCGCCCACTTCAGAGTAACCTACTGGCATAAATCATTAAAGCTGGCGAGACAGGAAATTGGGTGTGGACTTGGGTTTTGTGGTGTGTGTGTGTGTGCATGTGTGGGTTTTGAATCCTTTCAGAATTAGAATCCCTTTATTGCTTTTTGCTTTTCTAGCAAGAGAAAATGTGGCAAAAAACATAGCAATAATAACTAGAAGCACTCAGAGATTGCAAACCTGCGCCGTAGTGGTAAAAAAAAAAAGTACTTTTAGTGCTAGCAATATGTGTGGCAAGCCATTATCGTTCACGCATCGCACATCGCTAGACGCTGCACAGCATAACGTCTAGTGATGTGCGCCGCGTGGACGTCCCGAGTGGCCACCCCTAACGTTGTGACGCCATAGTTACTGGTGGCGCTTTGTACTCTTCAGTCTGACTATTAGTTTAGTGTTATGCTACAGAAATGCACCAAAATTTAATCACTTCTTTCTTTTGTCATTTCCAACAACTCTCGCAAGATTTTATCCAGATCTGTGCTCAACTTTTTCAGTTATCCAGGGGACAAACCAACGCAACCAAAAACATAACCTGCGCTGCCGGCACTGGTAATAATAGAGCATTATATTTCTTTAGGGCGCAACCATTACACATACTGCACATACAGTACTCAGAGTAACAGGATAAACATACCAGAGTAGAACCAGAGTCTGGTGGTCTATCCACTACATGACTCCACCATTCACTCTAAGTGTTTTTTTGTCCTGTCAGAGTTCAGTAGTGATACCGCTGATGGAAAGAAGGTATTTCTGAACCTCGTAGTCATGGTGAGCGAGAGGAGCGAGGTCTGCTGTGAGACAGGGTAAATGCCCTTCTCCTGGCTCGAAAAGTCCATGGGGAACCAATGATCTTTTCTGCAGATTTGACAACTCCTGCAGCCTCCACCTGTCCAATTTGGAGGAGGTGACATACCAGTGCATAATGGAGGTGCAAGGAATGGAATGCATGATTGTTGCATAGAAGGGGATCCTGAGTAGTCCGGACGACATTGTCCACGCGCCTGACACCTGCCACCTATCTACTCATCCCGACAAGACTCGGGATTGGATCATCGCTCCTTCATAAGGAAGATGCTGCCCTGGGTCTGACGCAGCAGGATGAAAATCCCTTGGTAGGTACTTGACCAAGGTGAAGCGTTATCGTACTTACCCAGTACTCTACCAGCGAGGACGACTCTGTAAGTCCCGCCACGTGTCCTGTGGTGGGACTCAACTCTCTTCCTCTGTGTCCACCTTGATCCAGAACACTGAGCGGATCTCCACGTCTCACCACCTCACCTGGTGCATCTACCTCGCTCCCGAAGTTGAGTCTACCATCATCTACGTCTCACTTCTACGAACATTCGATTCTCACCGATGGGGGATCTCGTGCTACGTCATTGCATCAGAGCTGTTCTTAGATAGCCATGTTTGTATGTTTCATATAACACTTACCTTGAGTAATTCACAAGTACAAACATATTCTGCAGTTTCTTATGAACTGCGTCAGTAAGAGTATACAATTTTTTTCTCTTTCCCTGAGGATGTTGGGGGCCGTTTGTGGGGGATGGCTTCTCCCTGAAGTGGGAAGTCATCTCAACTGTCTACCTCAGGTTGAGTACCAGGTTTTTCTTCCACCCCCTCCCACATACAAGAGGGATTTTATTTTAAGCTGTTTTTATATTTATTATTTTGTTCAAACGATGAAATGACACTGTTTGAACCACACTTACAAATTCAGAATATTGTCAGAAAAATGAAATGCTCTTGAAGTTCTGACATTTCAGGCGTGTTTCTGAATCCCTCTGTCGTCCACTCTGCCAGAGCTCCTGACCTCAGACCAAGCCACGTGTCTACAAAGGCAGCGAAGAGAGAAGCTTCGCTCAGGAAGCAGTCAAACGCCTCCCAGAGCCCACACAAGAATTTATTGGGTGTTTTTTGGGTGAGCGCCACCAACAGCCCATTGCTCAACGTTGATTTCTGGCTGCAGTGGAAGCACTGACGATGGACACAAGGTGAAGATGGAAGAAGATGATGCAATAGAAAACAGAAGAGGGTGAATAAGAATATCTGCTAAAGATTACAGCGGATACATTCATACTAACATTTCAGAGAAACTGTTCCTGGTGTGTTTCAATTAAATACAATCACAGACTCACATATCACATAGAAATGAAATAGCGCCACAGATCACTCAAACAATAATGGCAATACTTAAAAGCAGATCTCTAAAATTCTAAAAGGCAGACAACCCAAATGGTGGCGCAACATCTACAAATCCACCTACCAACCCTAAACAGAACAAGACTGGATTGCCACCTCTTGAGGATGACCGATGTTGGTGTACATTTTGCTACAAGCTGAAATTACCTGTTGATCTTGAGAGAGTTGTTTCATGCACAACTAAAATTCCATCTGTGTGTTGTGGTGTCATGTATATGCAATATGGCAAATTAAAATGATTCTTGAAATGGTGAATAACAATGAGACACAAAATATGCACAGTTATTTGTCAGATTGAGCCCAGAACAGTCTCACGACACACAGTATTTTGATCACATGCCAAATTATTTTATGTCTTCTACCGTCCGGTCATGGCAATGGTCGCTCTACCAAATGACCCGCCACATTTATGTATTTTATTTTCTATGTATTTTTGTATGTTCACGATGTTGCGACTGAATTGCTCCTCAGGGACCCTAAATACAGTTGAACTTGAACTACACAACTTGGATCATGTGTTGGAATAAGATGATGACATGACCTGATCTCCAAATGGTACAGACTCAACATCCATCTCCCAGACAACCTCCAGACCAGTCTGATGATGATATATGGTGAAAATATCACGGCATGTCCTTCTCTGGAATCCTCTCTCATGGGTGGACAAACCCCAGGAACTTCTTTTTGGATTTCCCTGGGATCAACACTTCAGTGATTCCAATCCCCTGGATGGTGTCGCTGGTCTGAGTCCCAGACAGATGGCTTCCAGGTTCCCGCACGGCGCTTAATAGCTGTCAACATGGCGTACAAGGGTCTCCAGCGAGAGGCTAGCACGTCGACTGGTGCAAGCTGCCGGGTTTTACGATCGGAAAGTGCCGCCAGGCCCCCGGCGCATCGCACGCAGCTGTGTCAACACGGCGAACGCAGATAGCTGCTTGGGATCGCCGCTCGCGCTGCCACTTGGACTCGAACAATGAACTAATCTCCTCTTTTCCATTCTTTTTATTCGCTCATCTGGAACAATAAACATTTGTTGTCAGCCAAGGATATTCATCTTCACACCTCTGGTGCATAATTCGATTTTGGCTGGTGATTCACTATTTTAATGTCTGACTCTTAAAAACAGCATGAAGCCTGCAAAAAACACACGTATAGTTTATTCTTAGGCAAGCTTAAAAGCCTTTGATTTTTCAAAGAATGGCGGTGCGCGTTTTACATGAATTAATTATGGTTGTGTTTGCGGAAATCAAAGTGATCTTGTGTGGCTCACGCCGCTCTGTCAAACAGAAGTACGGATTGGTTGTTACTCTACCACAATGTTGGGGTTGTGATGCCACACTTATCTTTTTCCTCGTTCCTCCATCGTTCTCCTTTCTTTATTAAAGTGCCTTATTTTATTTATTTGTTTGTTTGTTTATTTACAACAGGGACAGTGCTCATTGATCAACATGACAAAATCATGTAAATGGGCCAGAGTTAGCCAACGGCTAATTTTCATCTGTTATAGTCCTGTGTGCCTAATAAATGAAAAAAGTTAAGTCAATTGCGTGTATTTTGAAAAAAATAAATAAATCACATGTTTAATGTGATTGGGGGTAACAGGGGTAAGCGTTTGTATTCAAATTTGGAAATATAGTGATTGAACCAACTACTAAAGGCTGCACACCCTATTTATTAGTATTTTATACTAACCTGTGGGTAGTGGCCGGGCCGTAATGGTGCTCAACTGAATTCTAGCTCCTCCCATGATACTTTGAGTGAGCTCCCAGCTCCCATGATGTACCACATGATTGCAATTCTGTCATACTGTTTGCGCTGTGTGTGTAGTCACCTCGCAGTCCTCCTCTGTCAGACTACACACACGCTCATCCTTGCTTACAGAAACTCACGCTCCCTACTGGTGCTGCAAGGTTGACAATGATGCTGTCAACCTTGCTGAACTGTGCTGAAGAATCCTAAATGGTGCAGTGGTTAGCATTACTGCCTCACAGCTAGAAGGTCCTAGGTCGGCAAACAGTGACACTTACTGGACCAACCATCAAGGCATTTATCTAATTAGTAATGACAGACGCTCACTACAAACTTGAAATTTGAACAAATGGAAATGTGCAACAGACGGGGAGAGAATTTCCTTAATCTTCCAACCTGAGGAGAAAATGACATCGTAGACAGCATCCAAACCGTCCATTTCCACATTGAACAAAATTCTCAGGTCTCGCTCAGCATTTCTCCTCCCCGCTGAACACAGCGTGGGCTTACACACTTTGTCAGCGAGTTGTCAGACACGGTTTGCCAAGAGAACCACAATGTGTTCTAATCTACCACTGCTGGCTGTACTCATCGGGAGAACCCATCAACGCTGCTAGATTTAGAAATGTTCAACACGTCTCAGGATAAATCACGTTCCCGCCCCAGAATCAAAATTACGCCCTTTTCTGCTGTCTTCGAGGAGACTTCTCTCAACCATTCTAATCTGCCGTGTCTAGTCTTCGATAAATAAAATACTTGAAAGATGGTATTTTCTGCATGTTTCCACGTGAAAAATCAAGTGTGTCCATCTTATGTAGAACATTATGGCTGGATTTGTCGCATGAAACGCAAGCCTTTTTAACATTTGCTTGCAACAGCCCCACCCCCCTTTGAACGATTACCTATTATCAACGCCGCTTCGCTCATCGCTCTACCTAAACATTCGGAAATTCTGACAATTAGAATTTACGCAAATGATTAAATTGTGATTGTATGGGGCACAGACACACATAAGGGTCAGCATTCAGCAACGATGCTACTAGCTCTCTTCTTAGTCATGAAGTGGAACAGGCCTTGGTGGGGGTTAGCGAGGGGCACCAATAATGGTTTCTGCTGTTCTAACAACCATCTGCAGTCTAAAGCCCAATTCGCACTGCCATTGAATTACGTGGGGACCTCTGGTAATTCACAATTCCCCCCTGACGTCTGTGTTAAAAGCCTGTCTTTTGCTCAATTTAGAAGACATTATGACACATGTGCCGTATTTTCGTTTCCCCACACATATACACACATACACAGACACGTGTGCGTGTATTAACAAAGTTAAACAAATTCTGAACTCAAACCATTGTGGTGTTTCGCTGAATCACAGTAGGTAACTTGCAGGGGAATTATTACTTTGCAAATCGCAGGCATGGCGCATTCGCACGTCAAATGAAACTCAGACGTCCTCCGCAATTATTCCAAATTACTAGGGGCCCATAGGTAATAAAAGTCCAGTGGGAATTGAGCTTAAGCCTATCAAGTTTCTATGATGAGGTTAATGTGATGAAAGAATGGCCTGCATCAAGCTGTCTTGGTAGCAGCTGTCAAACTTCCAGCCTTAAAAATAAGACATCTGCAGACACAATACCCACAGAACAACATGAGTCAACATCCCAAAACTTGGGGGATGTCCGTACGGTCGGTGCCTGAGCAGGGGGATTGGAATATTTTTTTGATTTGTAGACGTTTATACAGAAAATATCCATTCTGGAAGCCTGCGATCCCCCGTGTTTGATGCAGCTCCACGTGATGAAAGCCGTGCGAGAGAAGAGACCGCTGTTTAAGCTTGCGGTGTGTAAGTAGAGGTAACCATGGTAACATTAAACACAGGCATAACAAGCGGTAAATTGTACGGATTATTAGGAAATAAGATTTGAGCTGCTAAGACTCCTTTTCATTGGCTGCGTGCCGCGCCTCTGCCCCCAGATTCTCCAAATACATTTGCAACATACTAGCAGCGCCCCACTACAATACAGTAAAGATAATAAGTAAGCTTGGGTGAAAAGCTAGCACATATGAGTAACAACTTTCCAGCTAATACTACAATCTGATAACACTGCATTCTGATATTAGAGTAAATAGTGGCATATCAAAAGGTTTACAATATTAATAATGTTTTATTATCCTGATTCCAAATAAGAAATTGATTATTAATTGTCTATAAAAATGACTGATTAATTGATTATGAAAAAAAATGCATTATTTGCTGCTCTACTGTTCCCTGTCCTGCTGAACCAAGAAAATTGAAATGACCCTTGGGGTGAATCTATAATCTATTTTTTTTTTTTTTTGATCGATTATGCAGGCATTGGGATGGGAATGGAGACAGACGTTGTGTTACAGTTCTAGACAAAAGAAATGTTCATGCATCAAAAACCCTGCTACATTTCCTGCTACCCCTGTTCATGACACCTGCAACGTATTTCGGTTAATCCAAGGACATCTGCACAAACGCTATTTCTGGTGTCGCTGTGTACGTCACAACACTAATATTGTGCTCTACACTGGTCTCAGTGTTCAGACTCTCACTTACACAGATAGCATACAGCGCATCTGTTTAGGTCCAATCTAAACTTGTTGTTGCGATGTATATCTGCACGCTGTAATCAAAATCGTTCGCTGATGTGTACGAGTTTGGTGATTTGTTTGACAGATGTCCAAACACAGAGTCAAACATGTTTGAATCGGCAGCCGAGGTGAGCGCAGATTGAGATGTCTTGATGCACATCAGGGGTGAGTCCTCTGAAGACAGCGTCGTCAGAAGTCAAAAGAGGGCATCTTTTGAGACCATCTTACAGTGCTCGGAGTTCGGTGACGCTTGTCAAGGGAGGCGCGAATACTCTAAATATGCGCGCGTGCCAGCGGTGTTTCAATTCACGTTGACACTCGTGACAAGCAGCCCGTCCGCTCGTAACAAATGGAGAGGGCACCGTGCCTCCCGCCGGGAGGGTAGGGGAGAGCTGCACCCATATAGTCGGCTGTGCTACGGGCTTTGAACACACATGGCCCCTGCTCCCACCCACGGCGTGTTGAAGTGTGTGTGCGTAGTGTGTGTGAAGTGTTATGAGTGCCCCGTGCAGCACTCATTTCAACTCCCGCCTCTACCGCCTCGTTCGTTGCCCGCACGTGTCTGCGTCGAATGACAATGGCCTGGCTGCTGCGTCACAAGGCAACTGGTCGCTGGACACAAATTCTTGCGGTGCGTATCAAATCCACATCTCCTCCCATGCACTTACATGGTATTTTCGCAAAAATAACCGTAAACAATACCTGCTGTTTCAAAAAATAACCAAAATGTAATTATCCCGGACATTCACTGAAAAATAGTACAGCACTAACGTGTCCCCTACTAATGTTTGTAGCAAAACAACCTGTCGCCAATGTATACGAGTTTGTTAGATGGGCAGAAAGACAGGCTGAGTGGAACACAAGTCAGGAGGAGAGGATCGAGATGTCTCAATGCAGAGCAGGTGTAGGTCATGTGCGGACAGTGGCTGTTTGGGGGGGTGTAAGAAGTCTTGCCAGATGTGAGACATTAATTAGAGTGATTAGGCCGTGCATGAACAAACCCTGTCAGGTCGTGCTCCAGGAGTGGAGATCGATGGTTTTCTCATCTCTTTTAACGCCTCACGTCCCACCATGATCTGACGAGCTCTGCCAGTGTGTTCCCCCGACTTTGCTGATGTGAGAGTCTTCAAAAAAATTATTTGTCCCGACTTGCAGGGTTTTTTTTTTTCTGTACGCTAGACCTGATGTGAACTCTAGTCAGCTTTTTGTTGTGGTTCTTGAGGTTTATATTATGACAAAAATTGTTCCAATGTTCCAATAAACATGCATTCACAATTGCTTTTCGGTTTTAATCCTCAGACATTTTTTGGGCAATTTTCCCTTATCTTAAATAACCATGAATCTAACCTATAAAACATTAGTACTTGCTATCTACATTTTGGCTCTCTCAACCTACAACATTTAAATATTTTTGTGGTGTATTGCCTTCACGTTAAAGTGGATGGAAAGGTCTTCCTCACTCTCTTATCTGCCTCTTTGGAAATTAAGACAAAATAAAAAGTAATATATGTTTGAGTGAAATTATTCTGCCAAGTTCTTTTATAACATTGATAATAATAATAACACTACTTTTATATAGCACCTTCCACAATACCCAAGATGACTTTACAGAGTAATGGAGGAAGAAAACAAAAAATAAGACAAAACAGCCGGGAAGAGAACTATTTCCCTGAAAAAGGCCAGGGAATGAGAGGATTTGAAGCTCTTTCCACATGATCTGCGATTTGTCATCCATCGCATGATGTGGTCCCGGAATCAACACACGCAAACAAAATCTCCCAAATGTGGCTATACATAGGCATACCTCTACACGATACGATTTATGTGATATAACTTTATTTGATTCTCATTCTGTGGTTAGTGTTTAATTATACCCCCATGCAGTTCGTCGGGCCACCAGGATTGTTATTAGCCCTGCGGGTGAGGTGGTGGTCCCACTGGGTGGGGAATGCTGGAGAAGAACCAGCACATTCAGTTTCACTATCAGGAGGCCTTGTAGGCATCAGCCAGTCTTCACTTGCTAACTTGCAGATGCACAACCTGACAGCCCGTCTGCTCACTCAGACACCTTGGGGTGAGCACCAGGGCTTGAAAACGGAATTTTTTAAACGTTCCGCTCTGAATGGTTCAGGCAGGTCTCTGTTTAACGTTTTCGTTCTCTGAACCGTTCCGCCACCAAAATATCGGTCCTGAACCGGTTCGGAACACAAAAAATGTGTTCGTTCTTAAAATTCCTCATATTGTGTAATGTTAAGTTTAGATATAGTTTATACAAAATATATTTGGTGGATTTGGAATTTCTGTGTAAGTGTATTAACATTAAAAGGGCGTTTAAAACGCCTTTACATTCGCTTCCTCGTCTGTCCACAAGATGGAGCCCCAGATGCATGGGGCTTGATGACTGACAGTGAAAGTTGGATGCATGCACAACCGGAATCTCCCAGACATAGGAAATGTTCAAATATATAGGGAACAGAAAAAAACAACGTTTTTACAAAATTCTTCAACTGTTTCAGAATAGAAACAGAACATTATGAAATCCACAAAACCGGTTAAAAACGTTTTCTTTCGTTCTCTATATATGTTAACACATCCTATGTCTGGAAGGCTATTTCCGTCTACTTTCACTGTCAGTCATCAAGCCCCATGCATCTGGGGCTCCATGTGGACAGACGAGGAAGTGAATGTAATGGCGTTTTCACATTAATACAGTTGCACTGAAGTCCACCAAATATGTGTTTTGTGCATGATGTGACATCTTGTTTCTCTTGTCACGTTGCTTGGCTCTGCTTATGGGAGGGTTATCTATCTTACCCTGCCTGCTGGGGTGAGAATCCCCTAAACTACTGCTGCCCTCTCACCCTGCGTGCTAGGATGAAAATTCTCTACACTGCTGCTGCTCCCTGAATTAGTGCTTTTCCATGATACTCATGGAAATAGAGGAACTACCTCTGAACAGTGCCATACCGCCAAGATAATTCTAATTTCAATAAAGAGTTGTTTATTAATCTTCTGTTGTGTTTCTTGACTAAAATGGTTCTGACAGAAATTTTATTTTTTATCAGACTACTCCTTGTGCTAGCCTGTGGTATATTGGAAGCAAAGGTTTTTACCCATTTCTTTCACAAATTCAGCCCTTATGTACTGAGAGTCAAAGAGAGAGGCATTGACTACTGGTTTTCACAACTCGACCAGGATTTGAACCCTGGTCTCCCAGTCCAGAGGCAGTCTACAAGCAAAGCATGTTTTGTAGTTTTCCCATTACTGACCGTTTCCCCCTTCCCTTCTGACGATGTTTCTCCATGAGGGCAGGAGGGTACTTGGCTTCAGGCAGCTGGAAAATGGAAGTACACATTGGTGACTAGACAGCTGCCTGTCCTTCTAAGACCAGTATGTCCTGGGAGGGGCGATTTAGGAGCAGTAAGTTTAGGTAGAGACGGAGGTTAGAGTTAAGGTTTAGTTAGTGTGATTAATATGCTAGTGTCAATTGGTTATGGTTAGTATGAGGGTTGTGGAGGGTGTGAGGGTAAGGGATTGTGTGATGGTTATGAGATAGTGTAACTTGGTGGTGATTAGTGTGAGTTTTAGTACTTAGTTTCAGGGTCAGGGGCTATGGTTAGATTGAGTGTTATGGATTAGTGTGAGCTGGTTGTGGTTAGTTTGAGGGTTGGGGTTATGGTTATTACGATGGTTAGGGGTTGTGGTTGTGATCTGGGTGGTGTGTGAGGGATCATTTTAGGGGTTATATCGAATATGTGAGTTGATCATGGAAATAACTGAAAGTTCAGTGAACAGCCTTATATTAAGAAAGTGCACCCTCTGCTGTCTTCTGTGGTCCTGCTAGTCAGGATACTGGACCAGAGGATGATAATTCCCTGCATGATGTTGTACTGTTCTAAGTCTTTTTATGTCCAATCAGATTAAATATCCTGTCACTTTATACTGGAGCAGAAGTCCTTCTTCATACGTGAACCCAGGCGTTGGCAATGTGATCTCAGATTTTATACTCGGTGTGTGTACTATGATTGTTATCCTAACTAAACATAGACACAAACTAACACAAAGATCATAATACACGATAACATTGTTTTTTAACTCATGCCAAATCATTCCTTCATAGTGACACTCGCCTTTTATACGTTTGGTGGCTTCAGAGAGTAGACAAGTGTTGTTGATGTCCTGTATCAATGGAAGAGGGCAGTGTCGAGCACAGAGCACACCACACAGTCATTCGATCCATCAGAATGGTTGAGTGATAAAGGGCACCCACGGTTTGTGAGATAGGTTCAATTGTTGATGACAATTGAGAAAATGACAATTTGTTTAACTTAGAAATAGATGACATGGCCTAAAAAGGATATAATTCACCTCATTGTCTTGATGGAATTTATATAAATAATAATGTTAATAATAATAATGTTAACAATAATAATAATGTAAAAAAATAAAGAAAAAAATACATTTGTCACTAGAGGGAGGCAAAGGGAGAGACAAAGTCCCTACTGCCTTCCCATGGGAGAAGGCAAAAGCCTTTCAATCATATAAAAAACCTTCTCAACAAGATGGCAGCAGATCTCCACTCACATATACACTTAAAAGCCATGCAAGTCGTCATTTTAGGCAAATCGATACGTTTTTTTGTATTTTTTTACCTGTGCGGTAATACAGTAATTGTGGTACACCATCACGCTCTACTTTAACCCGACCAAATGTGTCTCTCGGTGCTTCAACAACGCGCTTGTAACCATTGTTTCAATGCTTTTTAGTAGCACTGAATAACAACCTCGATAGCGTTTCACTGTTTTTAGACCGACATTCACAACTTGCACGTTTCAACCTTCTGAGACAATGGGGGTCGGCCCACAGCATCGTCTCATAACTCGAAACAAAACCGTTTTTAATGAACATAATAATAGGAGTCAGTGGCGGCCACTACATTTAAAAGGGTGACGCAGGGTGATGGAAAACATTGGTTTAGTGTGGAAAACTGAAGCTTGCGCCGCGCTGCCTGGCTAGCCAACCTGGCCGCGGTCCGCTATGATTTCCTCCGTAATGACTGAGCCGTTGCTAGCACACCACGCTGCGTTTCAACAGCTTTGAATATGTGCTTTCAAAGCTCTGTGTTTTTTGGACGTTCGTGAGCGGCACACACGGTTATATATATGTGGATTCAAAACTGTCACATTCAATAACTACTATGTTCCAGGATTCCGCCGGTTTGGGGAAAAAAAATATGTCGGCAGTGATCGAACAGAGAAAAAAAACATTGGCTATTATGCTTGTCGTTTTTCCTCTATCCCTCAGTTGACATAACTCATGAATGAACGACTGTGAAAGAAACTGACAAAAGTTGTAAAGGTTCTAATCATAAAACAGTTAGCAAAACCATCATGCAGTTATCGTTGTAATAGATAATTCTAGATTGTGCCAAAAAAAAAAAAAATAGAATCAAAATTAATTAGTATCACTATGAGGCGGCAAAACATGCGTATGCTCAGGGCTGCTATATCAACATCCGGCAATTGCATAGAATCCAAAATGAAGCTGTTTGTGGTGTGTGCGCCTAAAGGTTTCACTGAATAATTAAACAATACACAGTGACACAGTTTGCAACAAGATCATGTTGTATGTCTTTAGAGCTGGTCTGTGGGTTGAGTTTGACCTTTCTGACCATCCTTCGTCTCTGCAGATAAGCAGGTTAGCTGATCTTATCTTGGCGGTATAGCTCTGTTCGGAGAAACTCCCCTATTTCCTTGAGTACCATGGAAAAGCACTAATTCAGGGAGCAGCACATCCAGGGGCGAAGGGATTTTTCTTTCTGCATTTTCATCACACCAAAAGTATTTTTATAATTCCAATACAGTTCAATTCGCCCTCTAATGGCGTCCATGTCGTCTATCAAATCCAACCCGCCGAGACACCCGAACTAAAGTTTGGGGCATCTTTCATGAACATCGTAATTATTTCACTATTGAGGAACAAACGCTGAGTATTTTAAGTCTCAATAATCTTTATTGTGCAATGCCGATAAAACGCCTGAGCCCGTTTTAGAAATGCATCTACACCAGTCAACACTGATGTGATGTTCGCAAACAAATGTTCGTCACGCAAGTGGCGCAAATAATTGAATGGAATAATATATGCAATAATGGAATTCCTTGTGAAGTTGTACTTGTCAATTGTTGTGCCTTTGTTGTATTTACGCTATTTTGCCCGATATATTATCTCAACACAGCAACACTTCTATACATGTGGGACTTGGAAATTTGGAAAACTTCGGAAAAAGTCTGACTAGAAGTTGTCACTCTGTTTAGTGTCAAAAGGTTTTGTTAAGTCAATTTGGGAGAGCCTGATATGGGTGTGAAGTTTTAGGCTTTTGCTTTTGATTTTTGTATGTGGTCATAAGCAGTGGCATGTTTTTATTCGCTATACAACTTTGTAGTCCAGTTTACGCAGTCAAGGCCATATGTATTGTAATATTCTGTTTCTGACTTGTTAGTTGTTATACACATTGTGTCATCTTTATTTATTCTTTATTTATTGCACTTTTAGTGTAGATCAAGAATGATCTTTCTGAGTTAATGACCAACAACAGGATTCCATTATCTCAAAAACTAAAAAAGTGCAGTCCTGGCCCAGTGGTGCAGGACCGCTGCTGCCAAGCCAGCCCCATTAACACACTTATGCCTGTGTTCACAGCACACACAGCGCTGTAACATTGCTGCATGTCCGCTCGCCCGCCCCTTCCCAACCCTTTCCCACGAACGCTCTCAATAAAATGAAAAAAATGGCACTTGAAAAAAAATAACAAAAAAAGTCCACCCCCAGAGATTTTTTTCAGGATCCGCCACTGATCACATCATACACTTTCTCCATCTTGCTTAGGTGGAGCAGGGGAAGATGGTGGGTAGCAAAACAGGTTTAGGAGCAGGTAGAATTTATAGGGCGTGCTGAAGCTGTCCAGCTAATCGCTAGGGGAGCTGAGGGGATACACCTGGATCAATTAGGAACGAATGAAGGGGAGGGCAGCAAGCTTCTTAACTATCATGGCCTGCTAGAAACAATGTTAGCATGTGTTGCCAGCAGAACTCTACACATTGACATTAATGATGGAATTGTTTTCTTACCATATCCTGTGTCGTAGAAGATGATGAACTTTTGCCAGCCCAGTTCGTCGACCAGTGTCAGCATGACGTCGTCCAGACGCACGGGTGGGCGCGCCGACAGCGTGTAGCGCTGCTCCCCGGGGCTGGGGTTGAAGTGGCACGCCGTGCGCGGTGCCACGTCTTGGCTGCGCTGCACGAACATGTGGGGGATGTGCATGGCGTCGGTGAGCGACTGGAGCGCGCTGGCCGACGAACAGCCCGTGGAGGTGACGAGCGCCAGGATGCCCTGACTCATCAGCGCACACGCTGGAGGGAGAAAGAGATGTAGATTTTAGGGCTGGGAAGGAGAAAGAGATGTAGATTTTAGGGCTGGAGGGAGAAAGAGACGTAGATTTTACGGCTGGGGAATGATTCACGATTCGATTCTGACTCTTTTACATATTGCTGGTGTTACGGTTCCTGGTGGTAGTTAGAACTACCATAGCACATGCAATATAGATGTATGGATGCATGTTAAAGGTGTGTGCTTGGT
>OMKY01216446.1:0-19895 GCA_900302395.1 Bregmaceros cantori | reverse complement strand
GGCTTTGAACCGGTTCAAGGAACGAAAACGAAAACCGGGAACTTTTAGTATTTTCCAGGGAACAGAAACGAAACCGGAAACGTTATTATTTTTTATGTTCCGGAACAGGAACACTTATTTTAAAATAATGGTAACCGGTTAATAACGGTTTTATTTCGTTCCTCAAAGGAGTGCACTTGGGGATAACTTCAGAAATAAAACAAGAGTATTTATAAAATCTACGATGCAGCAGTGAAGTATGAATCGTTGCGGGACTCTCTGCAGCGTGTTGTTGTGGGTTCGCACCAACACGCAACGAGACCTCGGCTGTAGAGCGCTACCAGCGGGCCACTGTAACAAGTCACTTTGGGTTCGCCGCAACAAATATTACATAGCATTAAACAGCTGACAGGAACGAAATTAACCGTTCCGGGAACAATATTTTTTTGTTCTAACCGGTTCAGGAACGTCAATTTATTGGTGGAACACATAACCGAAAACGTTATAATTCTGTTTTTGTTCGGAACGAAACGCTTGGGGAAAAATATTGGTTCAAAGCCCTGCTTCATATAGTACTACTTGCTGAGAAGAGTGTGTGTGCCATGGGACTCTAGTAGACTTAATATAGTACTTCATATAGTACTAGTTGCTGAGACCAGGGTGTGTACCACGGGACTCGAGTATAGACAAGTTTCCGCGCCCAAAACAGGAGGCTGACACTTCCAGTGTCTGTACAGCTGCCTGTGTGAAGTCATCGTAGTGGACCCAAGTGGCTGAAACACACTTCCAGTGTCTGTATAGCTGCCTGTGTGAAGTCATCGTAGAGGACCATTGTGGCTGGATTTGTCACACAAAACACACCGGTTCAAAATCTGCTTACTAAAGCTCACTCTGTGACCAGTTACCATTATCCACCACACTTCACTCACCGCTTTGCATGAATATTGCCGAAATAAAGTTAAACTCCGACTTGAAGTTACTCACCAAGGTGGTCATGTTCTTCTGGACCAATGGGATGTGCTCCCAATAAATAGACCTGTTGGAAAAATAGGCGAAGACACTATGAAATGAATGGCACCGGAAGTTACTTTCAGCTTAGAAATTTAAGAGATGTTAGTCTTATGTTTTTCCAACTAATCACAGTTTGCTGAATTCACATTGGACCATTTTCCAAATCATCAAAGGTCATCTTACCAGGTTCTCCAATGATCAGACAGTGTGGATGTATTCACCAGGGTTTATTCAGGACAATTAATTTTGGCACAGGCAGTTACAGAGTGGGACATCCATTGTCCCTCCACGGCACCAGCATCTGAGACGCTCAGGCTATTCTTCCGTTACCGCTTCTTCTGGCCTCTTTAGGCCCAACCCATTCTGGTGTTGGCCAATCATGTCACCGGCACACCACAGACAGTTTAACAAAGTCGATGAGATTATTCTCTGCACTATTTACCAGACAGATTGTAGCGTCCTTGCTGAACGCAGTTGGGGAACACAGCTGTTTTCCTAACCTGGCAAGCCAGAACCAACGCATCGTTCACGCATCACTCGCGGTTCACGGTCGTTGGTCTGGGTTAAGCACGGCGGAGAAAGGGAAGGATCCAAATCAAGTTATCAAATCACAGCCTAGTAGGCATGATAAGTGGGTGGAAGTAGGAGGAGCATTCTTCGAGAAAATTCTAATTGAGGCGTGTACCAAACTCCGCCCAAATCTGGCCTCGCACAAATCTCCGCCATCACGGGGCTCTGATTGGACCAAACGAATGACCTGGATTGGGTCTCTGCTTGATCCAGACCCAACGACCAAGCGACGTGTGAACCATTCGTTGTTCTCCGACTGACTGTGTCGTGTTCTTCCAGCTTCTTAATGACGGGCATCGCGCTGCGTAACCTGGCGTTCGGCCTGCCCAGCGTTGACCAGCTGACCAAGGAAGTGGCCTTCGCCAACATGAAACCTCCTCCGCCCGAGGGCAGCACGGGCCCGCAGCACGACCCCCTCAAGGAGGAGGTGGGACATGGAGAGCTATAGCGGGGGCCGCGTCCTCCCGGCCATCCGTCCCGCTCTCACCTCATAAGTGCCTGCTAGAAGACTAGAAGCTCTTGAACAGCTACTCCACAAGATGCATCAAGACCGTTCCCCATGTGGGGTGTGTTCGATGGTGTTTGTAGGACAAATGGTACTATGACATTAGGCGTGCAAGTTGGTAGCACGTAGTGGACAAGTTTATGTGCTAAAAACACGGGCCTGACATGTTGAAAACACACTACACTTACTCACTTGATGTGGTCACATGTTCTTCTGGACCAATGGGATGGATGCATTCAATCATATATCTGACAAAAATGAGTAAATGGAACAGCCTGTGCCGATTTTTGAATCATGTGTTTGTGGGTCACAGATCCACACTACAACATTTGGGTGTGGAATAGCACAGCACAAGTTACCACCATCCTTTTTAAATAACGCAATAGGTGTGCGCTGTCCCATTTAAATAGACAAGTTCAAAAATAAGTCGGAACACAGCGACACCGGAAGTCATTCAGGGAAGAATTTTAACTGGAACTACTCGGCGAACTTGTCTAAAGGGAAAGATGGCAGACTTTACGGTGCGTTACTCACTAGAGATGTGTGGATGACTTACTTTTTTCGCGACTGCTGCCAAAATATCGACTCAGTCTTCACCGATTTTTAAAAACAAACATGCCTGTCATCTTCCCTTACCTTTGAAATATTAATTATTTTAGTGCTTCAACCGCAACACAAATTTGATTACATATGATTTTTCTGCATATAATCTGCCCTATGCGGTTCATCAGCTGTTAGCTATTTCTAAGGTTGTACAATTTTGGAAATGAGAACTAAAATGTTGATTTCCAGAAAAAGAAAAACAACTCGTGACCATTTTGCCAACATGCAAAATAATTATTTTGGATGGCAATGCACAAATTGTGGGGAATTTGCCTCTTGACTGGATCGCAACGACTAGCCTCCTTGGCTCACATTTTAAAAGATATTTCACATCATTCCTAAGTCCTTGAGTTTGAAGAGGTTGGACTCTATTTTTGCCACGGATCCCTAATGCTGGTAAACTTTTGTTTCAGATATTGCAGCAAAGGGATCGCAACACTAGAAAAACAATCCATTTGTGTGCGAAGATGCAGACGATTTTCTTAATGGACTGTTACTGCTGTAAAAACGCTGCCTGCGATTTCACTCTCAACAGTCTGGAAGCGTAACAGGACTCAAAAAAGTGCAATAGAACCAAGATGTGGAGCATCCGCCGGGAGTCACAGGTGCTGCACCGCTTTTCATAAAGTATCAGTGTTGAAAGCGCCCTTTTCTTTTACTATAAAAATTGTCTGAAAGATCCCGGTGAATTCTAGAAATTTCCACTGGAATCCTACATGGTATGCCTTTTGTATTATGAGTGCTGGAAGTGCACTAATTAAGGTAATGTGAAGCTCTTTGTTGATTTTATATTTTATTCAATGATGAATAAAACCGAACAAAACCTCATGTCCGTTATTGGTTAGCCTCTCTGCATGAAAGGAATTTTCTAGACTGCTGCAAATGGACATTGTCCAGGTGCCGTGTTTACGGACTGCAAGCCGAAATCCATAACCACGCCCCGGGCAACTCGCACTTGCGCAAATGACGCAGTCGTGACTGGAGACGAAGTCTCGACCGTGGCAATTTTCCGTCGCCGAACTTGCATTGTAACATCTAATCCTAACCCCTACCCTAGCCCCTAAACCTAACCCCTAATCCTAACCCTAATGATTAAAAAAGCGCTATTGCTATGTTAAAAAGAAGACGCAAAGAAGTGATCGCTATTTGGATTTGAACCCAGGACGATATCTTGAAAGACGAGCGTTTTACTACTACGCTACAGAAGCTAACGCTCAGTTTTTTTAGCAGACAGCGTTAAGTTGCTGTCCACGGCGCGTCCTTTGGCGATCCGCGGGGAGTGTGACGCGTCAGTGAAACGCGGTTGCTTCGGCGCCGTGGTTATGGATTTAGGCTTGCTATTAGATAACAGGCATCCAGGTGACTGGGTCTATATCATGGACCAAATTTTCTCTAGGCTGTGATTAGCTTGTCAAGCCAGAACAATCTACTTGTTCCCACATTGCACACGTTTCACAGGTTTCTTGGGACTGGTTTAATCAATACGGCAAAAGAGATTAGGAAACGCTGCAAGCACACCATCAACAGGGACGAGGGGACGTACACCCTCTCGCACATGTGGGATTCTCTCCTACAACACCCCCCACAGGGAGGTAGGCGGACTCAGGCCGACTTCCAGGATACCTTTCTGTTGTTGCTAAACTTTGGCAACGGCAGCCAGTTGCTAGGGGGAGCATTAGATGTGTGATTACTTTTCCTTACTTTCATCTGTGGATGAACACCCTTTTCTAGTGGAACCTACAAATTTAGAGGAAACGACAATTTTTTTGAAAAGTGGACCAATATTTCAAACAAGACAATGTTTTTTTCATATAACAAGTTGGGTGAAATGACAAATAGCAAAGAAAAAACAAACACTTGTTTTGGTGTGAGGTCGGTTTTAATCCATCGAGAACAGATGAGTTACTTCTGTGCACAAACGCACACCATTAGGGTCTCTTGCCACCAGTAATGTTTGGATGACCATTAATCAATGGTTTAGTGCTGAAAATGTATGCAAACACTCATAACAGGAGCGCTGATCATCGCTAGCATGGCCAGCCAAACCAAACATTATGGAATCTTCATACTGGCCATGATTATTAGTACATTTAACATGAAAAGAAAATCTGATATAAAAACGAAATATTCCCTCATCAGAACAAAAGTTAGAACGGTAGGTGCAACGTTATTAAAAAAAATGCTACAACTTGTTGAATCCAAACACAATGCACGGTGGAAATGCCACCAGTGGCAAACATCCATTAGTTGCAAATATGAAAGAGGGCTGTTTCACGGGGCGTCGTGGCTTGCCGTGCGGCAGACATTTTGCTGGTACGTACGGTGCAGTATACGTATGTGTATGGTAGGGCTGTTACTCGATTAATCTGTGACTAATCGATTTATAAAATCTAATAATCGACAAAGAAATGAATCATTGTTATTGTCGGCAGTTGTGTGCTGATAACCCTCCATTTATTGGCACAATTTCATATTAATTCATAATATATGTATGATGAAATCCATAACAAAATTTAATACATTTGTGTCAGAGGAAGTAAATGAATCTTTGTATACATGTTGGTGAATAATGACTATATTTCAAGTCGACAAAATTCGCTCTCTCTATCACAGGGCTCCAAACCGGTTCAAGGGACAAAAGCGAACAGAGTTCTATGGAATTTTATGAGGAGCGGAAACGGGAAAAAAAAGATTTCTTCAACTGTTCCGGAACAGACACGGAACATTGTGGAATTGGCAAAACCGGTTACAAACAATTTTTTTCTGTTCTCTATTAACATTTCCTATGTCTATAAGACTATTTCTGGAGACTATTTCCAGTAGTGCGTCTATCCAACTTTCACTGTCAGTTAACAAGCCCCATGCATCTGGGGCTCCATCTTGTGGCGAGACGAGGAAGTGCATGTAATGGAGCTTTAAACCCAGTTTTCACGTTAAGACAGTTGTACTGAAGTTTGAAAGTCCACCAAATATATTTTGTATGAACTTTATCTAAATGTAATATTGCACAATATAAGGAACTTTAAGAACAAACAAAATTCTTGCATTCCGAATCGGTTCAGGACCGATATTTTGGTGCCGGAACGGTTCCGAGAACTAAATCGTTAAACCTAGGCCTGGCTGAACCGTTCGGAACAGAACTTTAAAAAAATAATTCAGCCTGTAGGACGTTGCCTCTTGAACCTGATACCACCACAATGTCATGAATGATACCACCATAATGTCTGCCGCCGTCAAGCTATGACGTCGCCCTATTCGACATTAGTGTCGTTTATGAAAGCCTTTCAGTAACAAAGGTTGACGTTGAGTGTTTAAAGCGCAGCTGTGTTGACATTCTGTCTGTTCAGAGATGTAGATTATTGGGGATGTGAATTTTTCATATGTGTACCCTGGTGAAAAATCCAGCAATGACCAGCTTAAGCTGGTAGCTGGTTTAAGCTGTTTTTTGCTGGTTGACCAGCAAAGACCAGCTAAAACCAGCTTGGGTTTTAGCTGGTTGACCAGCTAAGACCAGCTAAAACCAGTTACCAACCCTACGCTGGTCATAGCTGGATTTTTCACTAGGGTAAGCATTATGCACATGTACACATTGTACTGCGCGTTTTACATTTCCACTTCAATGGGGCTTGGCCATGGTGACGTCATGGTTTGGGGGCGGCAGACATTTTGGGGGTCGCACGTATGGTGAAGTATACACACGGTTAAGTGGTATATCACTTCACGTCCATTCTATCGGGGTAACTACAATGGACGGAGTTATGCTGTCGATATTCGTTAATAATAAATAAAAATGAACTGACAATGTTGTGCAAATATCGCTCTCTGCTTGTTCGTCTGACCGCAATGCGACCCCCAACATGTCTGCCGCCCACCACCGTCAGCGTGCACAAGCCCGATTTATGAAACATTTTTGGCACTTCCTGTTGAAAGTTGTCAGCTTTTTAAAAAACTAAATAATAAAAAAAAACCTAATTATAACGAGAGCCTGAATAATTCCAGGCAAAAAACATTTGGAAGCAAGCAAGGGACCACTGGAACAGATACAAAAACGCAACAGACAACAACTGGTTCATGGTTTGACTTCCAGTTTAAAGTAACTTTCTGTTTCCAGTTTTCTCTCTCACACACACAAGCACCTGTGTACCTTTCCCTTTTCGATTATCATATTACATTGCACACATATTAATGTAGATGTAAACTCTGGTACTTGAGTACATTACAAACATTGAAGAAGGATTGGTTACATTTGGATGACAAAAATAAAAACGTATCATTTCAACAAACAATTTGCCACAAACTGCAAGATTTTTTTCCGATGTAATTGACATGATTCTTCGAAAACGGGGGTTGAAGAGATCGGGGATAGACATCGCAAAAAAGCCGGCACGGGGAGTAGAACTCATGGCACTAACGGATGCTGTGATCGAAACCCCAGCGCCATTACTATGAGTGTCTTTAACCACATCACCATCAACGACACCTAAACATAAATGACCTTTTATTCACTAAGGAATATACTGGAGTCACTAATTAAATGCATTCATATTTTCATATATTTTATCTAAAATATTTTACTTTATATTATAATACAATAAAATAAAAAGATATATTGTTTGATGGTGTTATTATTTACTGATGGTGCTACTACTATATATGTGGCCTACTATGCTGTTATTTTTATTGTAGTATATTCAGTGTTATTATATTTAGGTTTTTTTTTTGGGGGGGGGGGCACGCGTCATTTTTCACTCTTAAGAGATAGTGATAGGGTTAAATACCCTGGTACCAGGGTTAAATACCCTGGTACCAGGGTGTGAACCAAATGTCTGAAGTCAATTTCCAGTTGTGTATCCATGACCTGGCAATAGAAGCCATTCTGATTCTGATTTACCTACTGAGCTGCAGTTATGGCAAAACATTTGCTGAAATGATGGGATGTAAACTCTTCTCTACCCGGGTTAGGATAGACATGATCTAGTGTTTTAAAAACAACATGAGGTTATCCTCGATGAGGACTGCTGGATGGACTAACCACGCACACACACGCACACACACACACACGACACACACACTGGCTGTGTCCAAAATCGCTCCCTATCCCCCCACTCCCTACCCCCCATATAGTGCACTCACTTATAGTGCACTCAACAGCAACGGCCGAGAATCCGGACACTAGAATTGGTGGCGTCAAAATTATTATAAAATATAATTATAAAAAATATAATTATAAAATTAAACAATCATCACAAAAAGTCTGAAGTACTTACATTCATAACTATTTGCCGCAGTCGGCCGCTATTTACTCCCGCCGCACCATTTTAAGTTTAGGTCATTTTTAAAACGTCTCGCAGTGCATTATAGGTTATATTGCTTTGCTAGGGTACATCCGATGCACACTACTTTTTGTGGTGCATTGTTGGATACTTTCAGTGGATATTATTGGGTACATGTAGAATTCGGACAGCCCTACAAATTGGCGAGCATCCCAAATAGTGCACTATATGGGGGTTACGGAGCGATTTCGGACACGACCACTCACACACACACACACGCACAAGAACAGGTGAAGCCTGTCATCCCCAGACCAACGCACAGTATGACAAGGCTAAACAAATGGAGACAGAGTTTTGAGGTACCGATCCCTTTTCAAAGTGTCAAAGTTCAAGTGTCATCGTGTTCCAAAAGCGCTCCCTACTCCCTATGTAGTGCACTCACTTATACTCTCTTATACTCAACAGCAACGACGAGATTTCGGACACTAGAGTCGGCGCCGTCAAAATTATTATGACATTATAAAATCCAACAATCATCACAGAAAGTCAAAAGTGCTTACATTTATAACTATTTGCCGTGGTCGGTCGCTATTTACTCCCGCTGTGTTATGTTTGAAGTTTAGATCATTTTTAAGATATCTCACAATGCATTATGGCTTATATTGCTCCGTCTAGGGTACATCGTTGCTCACTGCTTTTCGCAGTGCATTGTGGGATACATTGAGTGCACTATATAGGGTACATGGAGTTTTCGGACACCCCTACAAACACCATTATGCTTCAATTCCATTTCAAGATCTTGTTCTAAAAGCTCACTCCGTAGCACGCTGCATGAACAGAATTATCGAGGACCAAGTCATAGTCGAGGTCTCACAACAGACATTGAAACTCAAATCAAAAGTTTTGATTATGAATTTTGTGAAATCTGAAAAGCACTTGTTTGCATTGCTGTCTTGTATACTACCCTGCTATCTCCCTCCACACACACACACACACACCTAGTCATATACAACCTATGGTATAAGCTCAGGAAGACTTAGAATATATCAATTAGCATAAAAAGCTTGAACATTCTCATATTATTCAAATTTGTCATTTTTAAAACAAAAATTATAACCTAAATTTGACCACGCAAAATTTTACACTTTGTAGTATTAGAAAATGACTAGAAGTCTACTATGGTTGGCTGGTTGATATGAGGTCAATACATTTCTCTGGATTGGAGCTGCAACCAATAAATCGATGATTATTAAAATAATTGGCGACTCATTTGATAATCAATTAATCGGTTTTTCCTTGTCTGGCCAATTCTTCGTGTTGAATATATGTTGTTCACAATGCCAGTCTCCATTCCCAGTGTCATGGCCCCGCCCATTCTCTTGGATATTAAATAGTGTTAAACCCCCACAGCAACACACACGATACAATAAAGATAAAAAGTAAGCATGGTGAAAAGCCTAAATGATAGAAGGGAAGAGTTGGCTCTTCCATGCTAATGCTAAATAATAGAAATGTTAGCAACGAGTGGAGATGGGAAACAGCAAAAATAATAATCAATTCACTCCCAGCCAATATTTCCCCTTAACCCAGGGCTATTTAACTGGCGGCCCATGGGCCAAATTTGCCCCGCCAATCATAACCCATTAGGCTTCTGACAATGCGGCCCTCTGAGCAAAGTAAGTGCTGCCTCAACCCATGGATTCCCATGCATATCCCATTAATCTGTGCACACGAGCTTGCGCGCGCGCACTGCTCCATCGCTCTCAAGTGTTCAAACTAAGAATACTTTCTTTCTCTCCCTCTCCTGTTTGTGGTCGTCTCGTGCGTACACAAGCTCACTCGCGCACACACCTCTGCTATGGAGGCAGGCTATAAAACGCGTCAAAACGCGCTACTGGGAACGAGGGCTTTCGGGGAAAACGCATCAAACACGTCATTTGGGAGTGAATGAGTAAAATATCAATAATTTGAAGATAATGTTTCATAATAATAGTAATAATCGTTCCGATTTTAAAGGAAATATTAACCAATGAATCAATTATCAAAATAAGCATTAGTTGCAGCCCTAATATGAATTATACATATTAAATGAAATGTACACAGGCTGAACACAAGCTTCATACTTCTGTTTCAACAAGTGCAAAGCTGGTTTCACATTAAAAAGGGGAAAAAAAACACTTGGGTCGCTACCGACAGCTTCTTCGCTGCTACCAACAGACTGCCGACACATCGGCACAGAGTAACACTTCTCTGAATTTGCCATCTCAGTCAAATCGAGAGTCGAGAGTACAGAATTCCACATACCAAACACAGCGCTATTATTGTTTCAAAGAATAGCAGCTATTTTTTTGGCCTTATTTCTGAGATGCATTAGTGCAAAATGCCAATTACTCAGCCATTCACCAGATGTCCCCCACGGCCATCATGCAAATTTTCAAAGCATAACTAGTTATAAGTTACTCTTGGCACAGCGACCGTAGTGCCGCGAGTTCTCCTTCTCTCGTCGGCTTTTCTGCAATGTCTCAAACCTGTTTCCGACTAATCTGATCAATAAAGATGGTAAAAATAACATTATTTTAACAAACTGACTGCAAGACTTTGTTGCAATACAAAGTTATTCCGATTCAATTGGCTGTAGTACATCCCAGAAATGAGGCATTATCTTTAAGATGGGCAGTAACCAATTCACACATACACGCACGGTCAGTAACTTGGTGGAAGCAGCAACTTGGATCCGGGTTCTTGGGTCCTACCTGGGCGTCAGGTGTGGGTACAAAACTCCATGGATCACGCCTTCACTCACCACACTGGTTAGGGGATCTGCACAGGAAATGACATGGAACACTCTCAAAGAAGCATTTTTAATGTAAAAATGTTCACTAATTAAATTCATAACATTCAACATCATCTGGACCCATTGAGGAGGGGTGGCTGTAGCTCGTTTGGTAGAGTGGCTGTTCCAAAGACTGGAGGCTTGAAAACCCAAAAAGTTGGTGGTTCGAATCCCGCCTCCGGCGGTCTCCATGCCAAAGTGTCATTGGGCAAGACACTGAACCCCAAATTCCTCCCAATGGGTCATGGCGAGCGCCTTGTATGGCAGCAGCAGCCATTTCCGTGTGATTGAGAGGTCACTGTAAAGCGCTTTGAGTACCATGTGGTAGAAAAGCACTATTTAAATGCAAATCTTTTTTTATTATTACCACTATAGACGGGTTTACGCGTGAAACACTGGCAGGGGGGTCATTTTGTCTTTTGTCCCGACTTTCTGCACGTCACTTCCGGTTTGTATGTTACCTTTGTCAAGTCTGGTAGTAGACCGGAGGTAGGAGGACACACAACAGACAATACGCACACCCGTTCAAAATCAATTGTTAAAATAAATACGGCTTTCACTGTCATAAAGGATTTTTACTAAGCTTACTGCAAGTTATGGTACATGGTGACACCTTTTGACGTATTGATCTTAACTCCAAGTCAGGGCTATTCAACTACTTTGCTAAGCGGGCCACATTGTCAAAAACCCAATGGGCCAGGGGCCGGATCAGTAACCTCACTTCAGTAACCTCTGGCCTATTTGTACAACTTGACACGACGCAGAACCACATTTATTTAAACTAGCCTACTTCCCATTAAAAGGGATTAAATTCTATGCAACAATGGTGCTTTCTTGTTTGTAACAAGCAACATCTGAAACAACAACACACAGTGGAAAACAGCAGCAGCTCACTTAAACTACAACACATTTATAGTGCATCAGTTGAGGTGAAGAACAGAATCTCAAATAGATAAAACATGTTTGACAAAAAAAAAAAAAAAAAAAAAAAAACTTTCTCAGAATTCTTCCGTGGGCCAGAAATAGTTTAGTCATAGTTTCATAAACGGAAAGTGCTTTGCAAAATTCTCCCTTTTTAGTTTGTGTGTGTGTGTGTCTGTGGTCGTACCGTGAGAGGAGGGGAACAGGTAAGGGTCCCTCAGGTACAGCAACGCTGGCTGGTGGGCCAGTTTACTAAAGGAGGATATAGAACAGAGAAGGAAAGAGTCGTTATGGTGATAATATTTATACAGCGCAGTAACAGACAACTTGTACATCAGATTATTGCAATCAGAGTGAGCCGCTCACTCGACTGCCTGAAACTCGGCTTGAGTTGCATTCGAAAACAAGGCTGTGATGATATATAGTCCAACACGATGCACGAAGACACAGAATATTTTTAAACTTGTTCCAACAGTTTGAAAGTCTCAGCGACCCATTCTGCAATGTTTTGTTTTTTTCAAGCAGCGCCCAGGACGCGTTGTGCCGTTCAGAACGAACTATTCCAGACGAACGAACTGCGGTTGTGTGGCCGAAACAATGACAAATATTGCCAGATCACATTAATAATGTGCTGATTCCTTAAGTGCGTGAAGTACAGTATTTATAACTTTAATTAAAACCCACTGACAGGGCACGGGCGGGTGGAGTTTGAGATGACATGAAACATTGAAATACTGATCCAAAATGTGAGTGGTGAATACTGCCATCATTCTGCCACCGTCGCAGAAAAAAACCTCTTCCTTTAAATCTCTCACACACTCGGCTACACAAACTGTTTCATTTTCTAGCCACCTAACAAAATTAATAATATTAATTTAAATAACATTAATGTTGAATCATCCCAAATACATAGTTTTTTTTTTCAGAGCACGGGGTGATGCCGTGATGGGATGCGGAGGGTGGGGGAAAAGTGGGCGGGGGAAATTATTATATTGTATAGCAGGCTATTTTGGCCGTGACTTATCATATATTGCGATGCCAATATCGTCCCAGGCCTACATCATACACAACATTTTTTCCACCTTGGTTAGGTGGAGCAGGGGAAGGTGGTGGGTAGCAAAAACAAGCAGCATACAGTTTAGGAGTGGGTAGAATTTATAGCGCGTGCCGAAGCTGTCCAGCCAATCGCCAGGGGAGAAAGTTAATCAGCTGAGGGGGTGCATGTTGCACCTGATCAATTAGGAATGAATGAAGGGGAGGGCAGCAAGCTTCTTAACCATTATGGCCTGCCAGAAATCACGTTAGTACTTTAAATTATATCAACAATGTCGACAATATCAACAACTATTAAATACAGTAGAGCGGCAATATTGTTAAGAGACCAAAAGGGGGGTTATTTACAGAGGCAGTGGGTGTATACTGTGTATGGGGGGATTTAAAAGTCATTACCTCATGTCTTCAGAGTCTGTGTCAAATGACCTGTAGAGAAACACAGGTTTAATGTTAGGTTTACTCAGTGTGCAGATGTGTGTGAATGTATCTGTAATAATATGTTTACGTGTTGAGGCGATTATTTTGTTTATAAAATGTTTTAAATAATCTGATTGTAATGTTTTCTAGGATAATTGATTGTCAATAACTGATTTAGTATGGAATCACCATGAGTCATGGTGATTTGGTTTTGCTAGTTGTAGTGAATTTAGATATATATTCAATACAATTCATGGAATAATACATTTCTAAAAGTATAATGTACTATATATACATATTTTAATTGATATACATTTTTACCTGCGCAGAGTTGTTGGGAATGACGAAAGAAAGAAGTGATTACATTTTGGTGCATTTCTGTAGCCTATAAGTAACATAATGGTCATACTTCATTATTATTAACGATTGAATGATCCCGGTTCTCCGTAGTGACATGAAGCAACAAAACACACAGGCATTGGCATAACTATGAATAACAATAATAAAGTATAATGTGGAAAAAGAGATTGCTATTATAAACAGCAAATAGAATGTACCACTACGGCGGAAGTTTGCAATCTTTAAAGGCGGGGTGACATGAAAAATCAAGTTTTAAAAGTGTTTATTTTTTAAGAATAGGATTGTGACATAATAATGGACCATGTAAAACTCTATTCTCGTCGTTTTGTGGTTGCTTTACAATAATTGCCTATAGTGGGCATTTTGAGGTCCTCCCAGATTTCGGTTCTTTTGAAATTGTGGTCAGTGTGACGTCACACCGACCACAAAATTCAAAACGAACCTTTACCGCCCCCTACAGTATAAGCGTGGAACTGCACCCCCGTGTCCGAGGCGAGGCTTGGGCGTCACGAGTCACACAGACCGCTGATGTGTTACAAGTTGCAGCAGAGAGAGAGAGCAGAGTCTGTGTGTGTGTGTGTGTGTGTGTGCGTGTGTGAGTGAGTGAGAGAGACACGCAACGATCGCTCGATTGCCTCCGCGGCGGCTCTCTAGCCTCCAGTCGCAAATCGGATTCGCGACGGTGCCTGACAGCCAGTTCTCCTCCCCCTCCGTGGGTGTTCCCTCCCTTGGGGGAGGGAGATCGCGCAGTCGGCAAAAGAACTCCATTAACATGAATAGGGGCGCGTATTTGCAGCGCCTTTAACCGCTCCACCAATCGAGGTCCACACTGTTCGCTACTGTGCTCTCGAACATCACCCAGACCCAGACAGCCGCCCGCCGTTATATCCAAGGGGGGGGGAAGAGAGAAGAGAGACATCAACATATGTGCCAACAGTTCCCAACGGGTGTCGCTAAAGCCAAGTTAATGTAACGAGTAGCGAAATGTACTCCAAAAGTAAAACAGTCCATCTCTGCTCCCCAGCCCCTCTAATTCATAGGCGCTGGTGATGGTGGTAGGGGGCGGGTCTGTTTTCAGACTGCATGTTGAAGCTCTTCTTCGTTTAAACAAAAAATGTAGTTTCAACCTAACTCATTCGATTATTTTGTTAATTTATTATTTTTCTTTATTTTAGCTCCAAACATGACTATTAAAATTTTTTGGGAGATTTTGTACCGTTCTAAAATGTTTTTTATTCATTTAGAGGCAAAATATCATAAATTTGACAATTCCATATTCTGATGTCATCCCATCTTTAAGTGCTTCTAGTTTTCATATACTTTTTTTTCTTCAGAAATGGAATCTGACATTGAGGTTTACAGAGACAAAAGAAAAAAGCAAAATTAGGATTTTATTTTTAAGGTGATTGTTTAGCCCTAATGAGTGTTAGTATATAGTGCGTTATGTGTGCGTGTCCTTCTTACCCACAGCTGTCCGTCTTGGGCAGGGACGGACAATGCCGTATATTTAAGAAGTCCAGGAATATCTTCGGTGGAACTGGGTTCTCCATAATTATAGTCTGTGTCACAGAAACACCCTCAGTCAACAGGATGTCAACCATCCAAGACCAGTAGACCGCCCTCTACAGTCTGACTGGGTACATGTTGGTCAGATGGAGTATAGAGCCTGTGCATGGTGATGTCACAGCTTGGGGCAGCAGACATTTTGAGAGTGTTGAGAAATTAGCGTTTTTCTTTATCTGAATAATTGAGAATTTGTAATTGCTGATTAGAAGTTATTAATAGAATTGCATTAAGGCAAATATATTAGGGGCGCACCGATCACGTATTTTGCTTCCGATCTGATCTTTAATTTTAAGGATTGGCCGATCCCGATCTCCGGTACCGAGTCCCGATCCCCGATACAGAGTCCCGATACAGAGTCCTGATCCTGCAAAAATTGGTAGTACCCAACCGATTTGGCACAATTGTCGATTTCAATAATAGTCAAAGTAATGAACAATCATTTGGCATGCTCCCAGACTTATTTACCGATCCTGATCGGGACAAAATCACAAGTCCCGATCCTTGGAAAAAAGTCTGATCGGCCCTCGATCACCGATCTGAGGATCGAATCAGTGCACCACTAAAATATAATAGTGTAGTGTTGTGTTTAACATATTTGTGTGTCCATTGTACATAGCTTTGAACATTCTGGGACCTGCTGGTGTGGGCGTCACCTATTATGACATCACAATGACTGTTGTTCTCAGTTCATGTCCAAGCTGTGCACAAGTCCTATTACAATCAATTTGAAATTATGCCCAGTATAGACAAGTTTACGCGCTAAAAACACAGGGTTGACATTTTGAAAATACGACCTGAAGTTACTTCACTCGGTGTGTTCACCTGTTCATCTGGACGAAATTGGATGGCTTCATTCACTCGTAAGTCCGACAAAAATGAGTAAATGATACAGGTTGCACAGATTATGGAATCATGCGTTTGTGGGCCACAGATCCACACTAGAACATTTGGGTGTGGAATAGCACAAGTTACCACCATCATTTGTAAATAACACAATAGGTGTGTGCTGTCCCATTAAACAGACAAGTTCAGATATAGCAACGTAACGGAACCAGAAGTCATATTCAGCCTAATATTTTTACTGGAACTGCCCACCGAACTGGTCTATAGTTCGGGGCTTAGGTTGAAATTTACAGATGAAAAAAAAAAGACAGTGTTGTAACCTGCAGGTAGAGCTCTAGGCCGTGGCGCCGCTGCTCCAGAACTTTCGGAACCCAGTTTCTAACATGTTTGGACGGGCACTCTGGAACTTTGATGCTTTTCTTCAACTGCACACACACACACACACACACACACAAAACAGAGAAACATACAAAAACAAACATGCAAAGACTCCCACAAAGACAAAGACGCATACAGACACACAAGCACACACAGACAGAAACATACAAAAACAGAAACGTGCAAAGACTCGCACACAAAGACATACACCCACACACAAATGTTGATAATTTAAAAAATAATAAATGCATTTAAAAAAAAACACATAAAAAAGGAAATGCATAAAATATCCACAACAATCAACTGGAAAAACAGTCGAATTTCATCCATTGTATTGGGGTAAATACAGTGGACGTAGTTATGCTATCACCAGCCGATGGCAGCCTGTTACCATGGATAAATCAAATAATAATTAATAATAAACTGAAAAGTAAAAAAACATGGGGAAAAATGTAAAAAGATAGAGAAACATTGCATCACTGAGCCACAGTCAGTCTGTCTGCGATGATCTGTATCCGTATAGTTTCATGAGGCAACAAATTTGCCAAGAGTCAGCCAGACTACGGAACTGATGATGATGACGATGCTATTAATAGCCCAATATTGAAGCCCGGGGTCCAGTGTCAGTTCGATTGTGACACCTCATTCACACACAACAGCTATGATTATGTTTAAATAGTTTGTTGCTGAAATGACTGCAGAACATGGAACTGGGGCTCAAACAATCATCCGAGGTACTCGAGTAATCGAGTGAAATCAAATAATCGAATCGAATAAAAATATGCAGTCAGATCATAATATCTCCTCACATATGAACAAATGAATTGATGAAATGTATTAAACGACAGACAGGCTCTCCATGTATGAAATGTATTTGGTTTTTCTAATTATTATGTGGCCATTTTATTTTGTTAGCTCCAACTGAATGTTTTTCATTTAGTTTTTGTGGAAGCTAGTCACTGCTCTTATGCCTCGAGGTGAAATAAAAATGGTTGTCAATGAAAAAGTAAATTACTTAATCATTCATTATTCAGTGAAATATATTATTTTCTATTGTATATTTATAATTGCAACAGAACTCTGATTTTTTTTTCTTCGAATAATCAAATTTGAATCGAAACATATTGTTAGAAAAATCAATATTAAAATATTCCATTGCAGCCCTAATGGAAACCAAACCAAACAATGCACTAATGTCATTAAAAGCCATTTGTCACGAGCGGCAACTCGAATTGAAACTCAACTGGAACGCGCGCATATTTGTGTTTGTTGACAAGCGTCAACAAACTCCAATGGAAACCGTAACTCTCATCCCCCTTTCACACTCTCATCCCCCTTTCACACTCTCATCCCTTTCACACTCTCATCTCCCTTTCACACTCTCCTCCCTTTCACACTCTCATCCCCCTTTCACACTCTCATCCCCTTTCACACTCTCATCCCCCTTTCACACTCTCATCCCCCTTTCACACTCTCATCCCCCTTTCACACTCTCATCTCCCTTTCACACTTTCATACCCCTTTCACACTAACTCTCATCACCCTTTCACACTCATCTCCCTTTCACTCTCTCATACCCCTTTCACACTAACTCTCTCATCACCCTTTCACACTCTCATCTCCCTTTCTCTCTCTCATCCCCCTTTCACACTCTCTCATCCCCCTTTCACACTCTCATCCCCCTTTCACACTCTCATCCCCCTTTCACACTCTCATCCCCCTTTCACACTCTCATCCCCCTTTCAAGCTAACTCTCTCATCCCCCTTTCACACTCTCATACCCCTTTCACACTAACTCTCATCACCCTTTCACACTCATCTCCCTTTCACTCTCTCATACCCCTTTCACACTAACTCTCTCATCACCCTTTCACACACTCATCTCCCTTTCTCTCTCTCATACCCCTTTCACACTAACTCTCTCATCCCCCTTTCATACTCTCATCTCCTTTTCACTCTCTCATACCCCTTTCACACCAACTCTCTCATCACCCTTTCACACTCTCATCTCCCTTTCACTCTCTCATCCGCCTTTAATACTCTCATCTCCTTTTCACTCTCTCATACCCCTTTCACACTAACTCTCATCACCCTTTCACACTCTCATCTCCCTTTCACTCTCTCATACCCCTTTCACACTAACTCTCTCGTCACCCTTTCACACTCTCATCTCCCTTTCACTCTCTCATACCCCTTTCACACTCTCACCTCCCTTTCACACTCTCCTCTCCCTTTAACACTAACTCTCTCATCACCTTTCACACTCTCATCACCCTTTCACACTCTCATCTCCCTTTCACTCTCTCATACCCCTTTCACACTAACTCTCTCATCACCTTTCACACTCTCATCTCCCTTTCACTCTCTCATACCCTTTTCACACTAACAACACCCTTTCACACTGACTCTCTCAACACCCTTTCACACTCTCATCTCCCTTTCACTCTCTCATCTCCCTTTCACTCTCTCATACCCCTTTCACACTAACTCTCTCAACACCCTTTCACACTCTCATCTCCCTTTCACTCTCTCATCTCCCTTTCACACTCTCATACCCCTTTCACACTAACTCTCTCATCCCCCTTTCACACTCATCTCCTTTTCACTCTCTCATACCCCTTTCACACTAACTCTCTCAACACCCTTTCACACTCTCATCTCCCTTTCACTCTCTCATACCCCTTTCACACTAACTCTCTCATCCCCCTTTTACACTCTCATCTCCTTTTCACTCTCTCATCTCCCTTTCACGTTAACTCTCATCACCTTTCACACTCTCATCTCCCTTTCACTCTCTCATCTCCCTTTCACACTAACTCATCACCTTTCACACTCTCATCTCCCTTTCACACTCTGATCCCCGTTTCTCGCGACTGCTGTCAATAAAATGAGAAAATGGTGCTTCTGCTGAAAAAGTAACTTTAAAAATAACAAGGTCAACAAGAACGTACCAGCTTATGAAGCGTGTGGAACTCGCTGTAACGTTTCTCCACCGTGTGGAGCCGGCCGTTCACCACCACATCGATCTTAAACACCTGAGGAAACACAGACGGGCTTTATTACCGAACAGTTCAGTTCATGAATCTACCCCAGAGCATTAATCTGGGACAAAACCATTTGTTCATCTTCAAAAGTTAGTGTTAGCGCGAAGGGGCGGACGCAGCGGTGCACGTGGGGGTAGGCACATAGAACCCTTTATAGGAAAATGCTGAAAATTGGCACACTCATTCTAGTCAGTCTCAGCATTGCCTATAGCAATGTAGAGAGCCCTAACTCTATAGTGCCACCAATGGGCCAAAGTTGCAGATCATTTCATATACATTTCTGCCTGTAACTTCTGAACCGTCCGGGCGGTTTACAAAAACTTGGTATCTTTGGATTCCTTACTGTGTGTTCAAACCAAACGCGAATTGGGCTTCCAGAGCGAATAAATTACATGTAAAGTAAACGGTTAGGAGCTTTAGGAGCGAATTGGGCTTCTTGGGCGAATTGAGCGGCGCGAATTGGGCGTCAGGCGCTATGACGTCGCTTTTGCCGCGCGGCAGCGCGCCGCTGCCGCCGCGCATGCCGTGCCGCGCATGCC
>OMKY01216412.1:0-11389 GCA_900302395.1 Bregmaceros cantori | reverse complement strand
CTCACGTCTCATGTCTTTGTGTCGATGTGTCTCAAGGAGCCTTCTACAAAGCGTTGAAGACGAGTTGTTCCAACGGTAACACACTAACAGTGTGTCTGCATGCTCTCCCCCTCTGTCCCATAACACACTAACAGTGTGTCTGCATGCTCTCCCCCTCTGTCCCATAACACTCGCTGTTATGCTGTCTCACCTCCTGTCTCCTATTGGTACAAACATTTGTCTCCTGTGTTTTAGTGGTGACGGTAGTTTGCTCGTGTCCAGTGATTGGCTAACCATCTGTCCAGTGATTGGCTAACCGTCAGTCTAGTGATTGGCTAACCGTCTGTCTAGTGATTGGCTAACTGTCTCTCCTGTGTTTCAACGGTGTGAGTAACTTCCCTCTGTTCTAGTGACTGTCTGTCCTCTGTGTTCTGGTGGTGGAGGGAACTCTTTCCCTTCTCAGCCCTACTGGTGACGTTAAGGCTTGGGTGGAATTCTATAATAGTGAGTGCGGTAGAAAAAAAAGTGCTAATGGTTGCTAAAGCAAGATACGTTTTACACTTTTTTTTTAAATTGAAAGTGATACGTGGGATTGGGCTAGATGATATGGCTAAAAAATATCACCAGGGCTTTGAACCGGTTCAAGGAACGTAAACGAAAACCCGGAACTTTTAGTATTTTCCAGGGGACAGAAACGAAACCGGAAACGTTATTATTTTTTATGTTCCGGAGCAGGAACGGTTAATTAAAAATAAAGGTAACCAGTTAATACCGGTTTTATTTTGTTCCTCAAAGTTTTTGTTGAAACACTGCCGCGCGCCTTCCCTTCCCAGCCTCCTGTCCCCACCGTGCCAGTCTCTGCCGCCGTGCACCTTCACTTCCCAGCCGTGCCCGCGACGAGCGCCGACTTAAATTAAAACACCACCTGGCACAACTTGTGGCTAGCTGGCAGGAACCAAATTAACCGTTCCGGGAACAATGTTTTTGTTCTAACCGGTTCGGGAACCTCAATTTATTGGTGGAACTCATAATCGGAAACGTTATAATTCTGTTTCTGTATACTTTACATTTTATATTTTAAATGACTGGTCATTTCACAGTGACCTATAATCTCTATCCATCGCCGGAGAGGGAAGATGGTGAGAAAGTGACACACTTGTGTTCACAAGAAAGAAGTGATCTTGTGAGTGTCTTCGGTCAGAGTCTGCTGGCTGTGTCTGGTTGAGCTGTGTAGACTAATCTAGCTATACACTGACTGTGGAAATGCATGTCGGTTTGCTTATTGAATACATCAAATGTATACCTCATACCTTTATAATGGAGATCATGGTGATTTGGTATCTTATCAATCTATGGCTCCTACTTTTCTGGGAGGGATCTCTGTAACACCTTCCGCCCAAGCCTCGTGGTCTCTAGTCTGGGTAGTAGTGATCCGTGTCCACGTAGTGCATGCCGTGTCCTAATCTTGTCCTCTATGATGTCATAGTGCTTCCCAATCAACACGCTTAGAAATGGAGACGTCTCACCCTGCTCTCCCTACAGCTTGGGATCTTAACCCATAGATGGATAGTGAGTTAATTAGTTAGTTAATTTTGTTATTCCCACAGTTGGGTATCGTTACTTTTAACAGTAATCCTGTTAAGTTACTTGTTACTGATCTTAAAAAGTAATCCGTTACATTAACTCGTTACATGCTTCAATCAGTAATCCAGTAGATTACTTTCCGTTATTGATAAAATAAAACCCAATCAGGAAAAAGATTCATACCTGATTTACAATAAAATTCAAAAATAGTCATGTATTCACCGCTTCAAGTGGATCACCTACAGAAGAAGCATTTTCAAAAACGTGTTGGTGTGGCAGTGTCTAAGGACGCACAAATTGACGCGACCGTCAGCGTCGACACCACTGCCAAATTGATGCGGGCGTTGGACGTAGAAACGAGCTCTGCGTCGGACGCGGGGGAAAAAAATATGAAGTTAGGTGTCAAAGTGCTTGGGAGCGTCGATTCGAATTGAGTTACCTCCTGAATGCAGTATAACACATTTGACCCTTCCTCACGTTTGAATTCACCTCAGGTGTGTGGTCGTTTACACCTTTGACATTTCCACTCCTGGCAGCGCTTTGTACCATGCCACCCTCATCGTGTCCATTCTTCATTTTGAAAACTCATGTTTTTCTTGGGAATACATTGTTCGGTCTTGTAGCTCCTGGGGTGACAGGGAGATATGGCGCCGTGTTCACCCCAGTTGCTCAGAAGCGGCATCTAATGGCTCTTTGGTGTCGCAGCATGCTGTGAGGGCAGGGCGTTGCAAGTGGCAGCTAACACTAGGGGTGCAAATCACCCCCATCCTGGCGATACCATTCAGTATATACGATTCGATTATTCAATCTTTTTATTTAACCTGACAGGAAAGTGGAATTACGTCCAGGAGCAAATTGATAAAAATAGACCAGAAAAAAGGTCGATACTCTTGCGGACGTATCGATACATTGTATCGTCAGCTGTTGTATTGATATATCGATACTAAATTGGTATTATTTACACTCCTAGCTAACACCTTTGTACTTTGTTCTGGTGGTTGTCCTGTAGCGCCCTGTATGAACAGTAACGTTGTGTTTCCATCGGAGTTCGTTGATGCCTGTCACGGGCGGCGCGAATATTCGAAATATGCGCTCGTGCCAGTGGCGTTTCAATCCGAGTCGCCCCTCGTGACAAACGGCCTTAGATCGGAAACCTCTTATAAACACGATAGGTATCCGATCCAACTCCAACCGTCTAGGAAGGGAAAGCGCAGACTTGCGCGCAGATGAAAGAATCGAGTATTGACAACGGATACGTGTAAAACACTCCACAGTCCACATGTATCGTAGTATTCCCGAGGTAAAACACTCCACAGTCCACACGTGTCATAGTATTCCCGAGGTAAAACACTCCACAGTCCACACGTATCGTAGTATTCCCGAGGTAAAACACTCCACAGTCCACACGTATCGTAGTATTCCCGAGGTAAAACACTCCACAGTCCACACGTATCCGTAGTATTCCTGAGGTAAAACACTCCACAGTCCACACGTATCGTAGTATTCCCGAGGTAAAACACTCCACAGTCCACACGTATCGTAGTATTCCCGAGGTAAAACACTCCACAGTCCACACGTATCGTAGTATTCCCGAGGTAAAACACTCCACAGTCCACACGTATCGTAGTATTCCCGAGGTAAAACACTCCACAGTCCACACGTATCGTAGTATTCTCGAGGTAAAACACTCCACAGTCCACATGTATCGTAGTATTCACGCGGTACGACCGTAGGATGTTGTTATTGTGGTCTAACATGGTCTGTGATGTTCCAGAGGTCACGTGGCCCATCTGGAGTCGTGTGGAGCTGCTGAGATGTAAGTTGGTGTCTTGTTGTCCTTCTCGTCCAGTTTGTTGATCATAGATCTGTACTAGAACTTTTGGGTCTGTCATTTTTTTAATCTGTTTTTAAATGTTTCTCCACAGGTCGACGCTCAAACCAGGAGTGCCTCCTCCTCTCCCACCAAAGGTGAATTAATTTTTTTTCCGGCGTCAGCGCCGTTTTTCCATCTTTATTGGATAGGATTAGTCAGAAACTGGGTTGAAGAGATCGGGGGTAGACATTGCAGACAAGTCGACGAGCGGAGTCGAACTCGCGACACTGCGGATGCTGCGGTAGACACAGCGCCACTAACATGAATGGGGTCGCGTTAGGTGCGGTGTCCACGCCCACTCGGCCAACGCGGACCCCTACCAATGGTGATTTGAAGCAATGTACCATTTAATCAATGTGGAGAAACTGCCCGAACGGAACACGGTGTTCATTTAGCAACTTACGTGCATAGATGGCAAGTAATGTTAAGTACAAATACTTAAGTACGGTACTTAAGTATCTGTACTTTTAGAAGTGTTTTTTTTCTTTGAGTACTTTTTACTTCTAAGTAGATTTTTAACAAAAATATCAGTACTTCTACCCCTTACTTTACACAAAACAGGGTTGTTACTTTATTCTCTTTTTTTTTTTTTCTGCCGACATGGTAGGACTACATGTATAGCGTGAATGAGTCAGTAGGGGGCGGTACTCGGTAATACAGTACATTAGCAGTTAATAATTTTTTTTATTTAGTCTCTGGATGTACCCATAAAAAATATTGCCTGAAAAGTGTTGAGACAAATTAATGTTTGTACTTTATACTTCCAGAAATACTTTTGAGTACATTTTAGAGGCTGTACTTTTTACTTTCAAAAAAGCTTTTTTGCATTACTCTGCCTGTAGTTTTTACTATACTTGAGTAGATATTTGGAACAGTACTTTGGTAGTTTTACTCAAGTTGGCTTTTTAAAATGTAATTTACTCAAGTAAGAAATCCCGGTACTTTTGCCATCTTTGACTATGTGATCATGCCATCACACTATACACTGGGAATTAGAACGTATCTTTACATTCTCAGCTTATCTATTCTCAGTCACATCTTTAGAAATGTGTGGTGCTTATTCTTTGCTTATTGCAAAAATCAGTGCTGCCTTTTATAAGTAAGTCTTTGAACAACTAAGTATAAATAGTACTACTAGAGTAATATCCCTGGAACACGATAGAAGCACGAAATGAAACCCAGGGATATTGTAAATCAGTTTCTTTCAAGGAATTTGAATTGTGACGTCAGAGGGGCTTGTGATGAGTCACAGAATTTGAATACATCAAACATAAGAACATTGAATAATGTGTATTTAATATAGATTGTAGTGTATTTAATATAGGTGTATTTAATATAGGTTTATAAATGATTGTTATACCGTCTGCAGCCTCGGCAGCAGAACTCTTCAGACGACGTGGGTCTGGCGGACGAACGGAACCTCACGGTGCGTCGTCACGTGGCCCGCCGCCAGAGCATCCCGGGGGAGGCCGGGAAACCTCACAACTCCTCCTCAGACTTCCTGTCCGTCAGCGTCAGCAGCCCCGGGATCCTGTCCCACGCCTCCGACCCCGGTCAGTTCCTCCTCACCTGGAAAACCTTGTTTTCTGGCGTGTAAAGAGCAGGGATGCAGCAATCACGTTTTTTTGCTCCCGATCTGATCCCGATCCTTTGATTTTAATGATCGGCCGATTCCGATCTCCGGTACAGAGTCCCAATACCGAGTTCCGATCCCCGATAGAGTCCCGATACAGACTTCTGATCCTGCAAAAATTGGTAGCATGCGAACTATTTGGCACAATTGTCAATTTCAATAATAGTCAAAGTAAACAAAGAAACATTTTCGACTCATTTATCGATCCTGATCGGGACAAAATCCCGAGTCCCTATCCTTGGGAAAAATCGGCTACCGATCACCGATCAGAGGATCGGATCGGTGCACCTCTAGTAACGAGGGCGAAATGTACCCGAGTATATACAGACGGAGCGGAAACGGAAACGAAAAAAGATTTCCAAACTGTTCCGGAACAGAAACTGAACATTATGAAATCCACAAAACCGGTTAAAAACGTTTTTTTTTACGTTTTCTGTTCTCTATATATTTGAATATTTCCTATGTCTGGGAGACTATTTCTGGTTGTGCATCCATCCAACTTCCACTGTCAGTCATCAAGCCCCATGCATCTGGGGCTCCATCTTGTAGACAGACGAGGAAGTGAATGTAATGGCTTTTCAAAGCCGGTTTTCACGTTAATACAGTTGCAAGTTTGAAAGTCCAGCAAATATATTTTGTACTAACTATATCTAAAAAAGTAACATTGCACAATATAAGGAACTTTAAGAACGAATGAAATTTTTGTGTTCTGAACCGGTTCAGGACCAATATTTTGGTAGCGGAACAGTTCCGGAACCGTTCGTTTTCAAGCCCTGATTACATGTACCTCCATCTGAAGCCATTTTGTTTATGGTTTTTTTGTTCTTAGCCCTCTGTCGGATGGAGTGTAGAGGTAAGTGTGGGTTGATCTGGTTCCCAACAAAAATGCATACATTGATCAATAAAAGTGGTAATCAGTAATGTTGAAAAAAACACACGCATGTTTGCAATCTCTGAGTGCTTCTAGTTTCTCTCTCTCTCTCTCTCTCTATAGATATAGATATAGATATGGATGGATAGATGGATGGATAGATAGATGGATGGATAGAGAGAGAGAGGCCATAGTGGTAAAAACAACAACATACTTTTAGTGCTAGCACTAGCAGTATGTATACCCATTATCAATGCAAGTGCTCGTAGTAGCGACTGACGCCACGGGCAAACACGGCAATTACACTACCTGAGACTCGGACATCTGGTCACGTGACCACGGTAATCCGCCCACGTGACCACGGCGATCTATCGGTAAGTTGGTGATTAAGTATGATTACGTTACTTATCAGCTACAGAAATGTACCAAATTTTTCGACTCTTCCGGGTGTCATTTCCAACAACTCTATAAAATTTCATCCAGATCTGTGCGCTAGCCCTAGTCTGGCAGCAGTAGGGTAACGTGGCTACGTGTCTTAGCTCTGTCCCTGCTGAATGTCTAAGCTAGCCCTAGTCTGGCAGCAGTAGGGTAACGTGGCTACGTGTCTTAGCTCTGTCTCTGCTGAATGTCTAAGCTAGCCCTAGTCTGGCAGCAGTAGGGTAACGTGGCTTCGTGTCTTAGCTCTGTCTCTGCTGAATGTCTAAGCTAGCCCTAGTCTGGCAGCAGTAGGGTAACGTGGCTAGTGGCTACGTGTCTTAGCTCTGTCTCTGCTGAATGTCTAAGCTAGCCCTAGTCTGGCAGCAGTAGGGTAACGTGGCTACGTGTCTTAGCTCTGTCTCTGCTGAATGTCTAAGCTAGCCTAGTCTGGCAGCAGTAGGGTAACGTGGCTACGTGTCCTAGCTCTGTCTCTGCTGAATGTCTAAGCTAGCCCTAGTCTAGCAGCAGTAGGGTAACGTGGCTACATGTCTTAGCTCTGTCCCTGCTGAATGTCCTTTGTCCTTCCTCTACAGACGACTCGGACGACAGCGGAGACTCTTCCAAGCCGTCCAACCGTCCGAGTCGCAAGGAGAGGAAAGAGTTTCCGGTAGGACAGACCTCTGTTACTGTCCTGCTAAATGTGTTGGAATAGTTGTTTGTTAGAGTGGATCGAGTAGGTTCACATATTTTTGACTAGCGTTAATTTATAGTGAGTATAGATGGCCTGTAGCGAACTGGACCTATACATAAAGTAGAGCAGTGCAAAAAATTGATTTGAAATCAAAATCAGATTATTTTGGTCATATTTCCTTTTTAACAATGACAATAATGATTTTGCTGGCCTGTTTTCAAGTTATATGGGTGAATAAAATGTATATAAATTGATAGTTGTATTAATCCTAAAGATTAAGGGGTGAGATGTCTCTACTTAACTCCAAAAATGGACACCATTTGCAAAGTTTGAAATATGAAACTTCTAGTTTTGATATATTTTATCTTTTCTTTTAAAAATTTCAAGTAATCAGAAACAAATCGAAAATCAAGATTTCAAAGACACAAATAGGGATTTTATTTTTTGGCAAAAGCGTGCAGCCCTAATATAAAGTGTATCAAACTTTACGATAGTGTGCAGTTGACTTATAATCTCATATCAATGAATGCATAGCTTGCTCCCGACGTCCCTGCTCACGTGATCTGCTGAGTGTGACTCGATTTCAAATCGATTTTCGATTTGTCGGTTATTTTTTAAACCCAGCCCCAGTGGAAACCCACAGTAACTTGTGCATGTCGTGGGTCCTTCCACAGAAGCCTGCCATCAACGGTCTGCCGCCCACGCCCAAAGTGTTGGTGAGTGAACAGGATGCATCGCCCTCACTAGTAACTTCTGGTGTTGGTCTTCACCAGATGATGGAGAAGGTCCAGAGATGACCAGAGATCAGAGACCAGGGGGAAGCCGACTTGCAGCACACCTATAGACCAGTTCGGGGGGTACTTCCGGTGTCTGAACGTCACTTCCGGTGTCATTTACTTGCCGTGTTTTTGATTATTTTTTCAACATGACTATTCAGTGGGAGCACACACATACAGGGTTATTTAAACATTGTGGTGGTAACTTGTGGTGTGCTATTCCACACCCAAATGTAATCGTGTGGATCTGTGACCCACAAACACATGATTTAATAATCAGTTCAACCCGTTCCATTGTCTCATTCCTTTTGGAAGTACTAGTAGAAGCAGCCAGCCTATTGGTCCAGAAGAACATGTGACCACTCTGTGAGTAACTTCAAGTAGGATTCTGACTGTAATTCATCAATATTTATACAAAAAGGTTAACGAAGCAAGGAGAGTGATGTGTAACTGGTCACAGACCGACATCTAGTGGTCGGATTTTTAATTAGTGTGTGTTTTTGTGTCCACGTACCGCGGCCTTCACCAGACTTTATATACATACATATAGGCACCGGAACCTTCTACCAGACTTTATATACATACATATAGGCACCAGAACCTTCTACCAGACTTTATATACATACATATAGGCACCAGAACCTTCTACCAGACTTTATATACATACATATAGGCACCGGAACCTTCTACCAGACTTTATATACATACATATAGGCACCGGAACCTTCTACCAGACTTTATATACATACATATAGGCACCAGAAGTGACCTACAGAAGCGCGGGACAAAATGACTCCCCCCAGTGTTTCGCACATAAACTCGTCTATACCGGAGACAGGAATTGATGTCGTGACAGCTGCGTGTGCTGTGAGACTAAGCCACAGGCACAAGTATGGATGGCGCTGTCTCTTGAGAAGGAAATAGTTGTGTCATGAGAAGGAACCTAACATGTTCTGTGGTTGTCTATAGATGGGAGCGTGTTTCTCCAAGGTGTTTGATGGATGTCCTCTGAAGATCAACTGTGCTACGTCCTGGATCCACCCGGACACTAAAGGTAACCACACTCTCTTTACTACCAGGATTGAGTTAAAAAAATAAAAAATCCGGGGTCCGCATTGGCCGAGTGGGTATGGACACCGCACCCAACGCGACCCCGTTCATGTTAGTGGCGCTGTGTCTACCGCAGTGTCTGCAGTGTCGCGAGTTCGACTCCGCTCGTCGACTTGTCTGCAATGTCTACCCCCGATCTCTTCAACCCAGTTTCTGACTAATCCTATCCAATAAAGATGGAAAAACAGCGCTGATGGAAAAAATAACTTTAAAAAAACGAATGAATTGATCCAAAAGAATGTGACTCGATTTTTATCTAAAATAAATACTTTCAGATTGTTGACTCTTCTTTCTGTGTGGCCGTCTTACACAGATACACATGGGGCCATTTTGTCTCTGGGACAGTATTTATTTTAAAGCAACAATCCAGCAATATGTAAAAAAAAATCAGCATGAAACGTTTGCCTGATGCAGCTTATCATCCACTACACATGGTAACTGGTATCCTCTCTGCAGATCAGTACCTGATCTTTGGTACAGAAATCGGGATCTACACGCTGAACCTCAACGAGCTGCACGAAGCCACCATGGAACAGGTAACTAACACGAAGCCACCATGGAACAGGTAACTAAGTCCCAGGAAATACACCAACCTCTCCGGGTGTCGTCTGAATCGAGGGCTTTCCCCTCAAAGGGGGGGTCCTTCCGTGCTTCCCGTCCCTCCAAGGTCCCCGTTAAAATGGATAATTCTGCCGTATGTAAAGTTTGAATCCCAAAAACGATCTGCTTATTTTGTTAGTGTTGTGTTAGACGAGGATTAGGGTTAAGGTTAGGGTTGGGTTAAGGTTTGGCTAGGGTATGTAGTAGGATGTTAAGGTTAGTTTGGGGGTTAGGTTAGGGATTGGAGGTAGGGTTTTGTACCCTTTGAACATAAGCGAATAGTTTTGGGGATTCGCACCTTACATCACAGAAAATAATACGCCAAAATTATCCGATTGAGACCCGTCTCCCGGAGACCGCAGAGGGTCGGGAAGGGAAGCACGGACACCACCAACACGCTGAGCGAACCCCTCGCCACTTACAACGCGGCCGTCTCCCGTTCCCCTCCCCGAACGCCTCTGTTCAGTCCCTCGGAGAAGTTTCCTCAACTCTACTGTTCGCTGTGCTTGGCTCAAGTCACATGACCTGACGTGGCAGCAGCGGCGCGTTAGAGGCAAAGACGTGCCGCTCAATTCGCCCGAGACGCCAATTTGAGGGCTTCGCTCCTAACCGTTTACTTTACGTATTTACGTATTAGAAGCTCCGGAGTCTGATTTGAACACAGTTATTCGTCCCAAGGCAAATCAGGACAGAAAGTCTGAATCTACAATATTTCTGGGTGTTACCGATGCTTCCATGGTGATTAGCGGTCGGCACCGACTGCATACCTGGATTTAACGCTGCTGTGTTCCCTCCAGCTGTTCCCCAGGAAGTGCACGTGGCTTTACATCATCAACAACAACCTGATGTCTCTGTCCGGTACGTTCTTCTTCTTCTCCTAACGTAGCTTTAAACTCACTCTGAAATATCCTCTTCCTTGATCTTAGCTGAGTCCATATATACCCATACATGCTCTGCCAGCTCTAACATGTAGTAGTAGTACAGTATTCTTTTTTTAATGTTTTTTTCCAAGCTTTATTTATTAGGGTTAGTGGAAACCGGTGAAGATGGGGGTAGACATGCGGGAAATACGTCGGTGGTGGGATTCGAACCACCGACTCACCGCGCCATTAAGGCATATGCGTGCTTTCCAGCGCTCTGCCTAACCAACTGAGCTGTAGTACAGTATTATAGGTCTAGAAATGGGTGTAAGAATATCAAATGAAACTTAATTTATATATAGCGCCTTTCATGCAGAACACAGCAAAGTGACAGGCAATGAATTTGTCAATGGCTGTGTCCCATATAGTGCACTCACTCATAGTGCACTTAACAGCAACGGCCAAGAATTCAGACACTAGAGTCGGCGCCATCAAAATGAATGCCGATGTACTTGCATTCATAACTTTGCAGCAGTCTGTCCGCCATTGACTCCCGCTGCGCCATTTTTAGAGTTTAGGTCATTTTTAATATATCTTGCAATGCATTATGGGATATATTGCTCCGTCAAGGGTACATCAATGCTCACTACTTTTTGCGGTGCATTGTGGGATACTTTCAGTGCACTATATAGGGTACATGGAAAATTCGGACACCCCTACAAAATGGCGTGCGCCCCATATAGTGCACTATGTGAGGGATAGGGAGTGATTTCGGGCACGATACTAGACTAGAGGATATAGACGGGTTTACGTGCGAAACACTGGTGGGAGTCATTTTGTCCCGTCGTTCTTAAGGTCACTTCCGGTGCCTTATTGTTGCCTATGCCAACTCTGGTACTGGACCGAGGTCGGAGCACACAAAAGACACGCCAGTTCAAAATCCGACCACTAGATGTCGGTCTGTGACCAGTTACACACCACTCGCTCCGTTTATA
>OMKY01216411.1:0-13891 GCA_900302395.1 Bregmaceros cantori | reverse complement strand
TATATATATATATATTATAATTTATATCATTATTGTTATATCCACAACACGCTTCGCACAACAGGTTTCGTAGTGTTACCCGCGGTAGCATTCTAACCCCGAGGACTCGTTGCCTGTATCGGACAAACACACGCTATCGACCCGCTGCTAGTAACATTTTAACCCCCGGGGGCTGTAGTCTCTGCAGCGTGTTGTGCGTCTGTGTTCACTGGAGGAAGCTGAAGTTGTGGAGTTGGGCGAACGTGGAGCCAACTTCAGCTTCCTCCGTTCGGCGGAACGGGTGCTGAGTCGTGCTGCAGCGTGACTTTCTCTCTGCCGGTTTTGCAGAATTTGCGCCGGTTCACTTTGACGGAAACCAAACCATCAATACAATGGATGTTTAGTTTTGCCTCCGACATTGCAAATGCCACATGTGTTGTTGTTTTGGTCAAGCGTATGAAGAAGCGTGATGTGTCACGAGTGGGCGTGGTATTAAAGAATAGAAATACATAGATAGAACGATCACGATCCTACCGATCTATTAGAAATGGCAGATCGAGACAGCTTAGAATCGTCGGACGGGTTTGAATTGTCAGATCAAAAATCCCTACGTATCGTGGTGAATTCTTGAGTATCGGAAAAAATTGAATCGTTGGCTCAGGAAATCGATACTGAATCATATCGCCATGATAGGTGTGAATTACACCCTTAATCAATGTGAATTAGTCTATTTAATTGAAACGACAAATGCCGCCGCCGTGGATGTAATAATACGTTGTTTCAAATCCCACCTGATTTCCTCGTCCAAAAAGTATGCTGAGGGCGTCCATTTTGTGCTAGCACACACACCACTGATCTAATAACTTCAATAACATCGGCCTAAGTAACAGGGCGCTCTCCCCAGTGTGGCGCCCAACCACCAAAAACAAATTCGGAGACCTGTTGCTTTTGACAAATGGGATCTAATGTCGGGCGCGTTATTACGTGCTGATCCACGCGGGGCACTCGTGGCCCGCGTGGAGAGGGGGGGTGTCTGGAAATACTTTGAGAAAGATGATGAGGAGAAAAAGAGAAACATGCAGAGTAAGATGTAATAATGTGGTGTTAAACTTGACAAGGGACAGCTAGGTCATGGTTTCACCTGCATGCTGACGGAAAGCTGACTTGATTTCATCCATGGGTGAGTGTGTGTTGGGGCCTGCAACTAACGTTTATTTTAATTAGAGCTGCAACTGATTATTTGATTAATCGATGATAATCGATTATTGAATTAATCAGCAACTCATTTGATAATCATCAATCATCGGTTCATTGTTTGGTCACTCCTTTGTCTAAATGTTTTGAATATGTTGTTCAACATATGCTATATCAACAATGTTTCAGGTTAATTATAATTACAATTTTGAGCATCATCGTGGGGTCACTTCCCCTCCCCGACATCTTTGCTGCATCCCAGCACCGAAGGGGGAACAAAAATGACATTTGTTCCGAAAATACCGTTCCACTGGAACCCTTAAACCATGCAGAAAATAGGTGAGTTTTGAGGGAGGATTTGAACTGAGGGAGATTGGTAGATCAGGTGGGAGTGAGTTCCAGAGTCTGCGGACTGAAAAGCTCTGGTCCCCATGGTGGTGAGGCGGGCAGCGGGTAAGTGGATGGAGGAGGAAGATTGGTGGAGGTGGCAATTTGGAAAAGATCGGACAGGTACGGAAGGGCGATGTTTTGAAGGTGTTCCGGAAATAAATAGGAATGCAGTGCATTTGCAGTGCATGTCCTGTAGGACAGGAGTGATGTGGTGGGAAGAGGCTGCTGAATTTTGGATTAGTTGGAGCTTGTGGAGGGGCAGCACGGTGGCGTAGTGGTTATCAGTGCTGTTAGCACATCTAGAAGGTCCTGGGTTCGAATCCGGGCACTCCTGTTTCCTCCACCAGCAAAAACATGTTCTAGTTAACCTGCTCCAGTCAGTGCCCCTGGCCAAGGTAACTGGCTCAGAATTGGAGTTGGCCCCCGGGCGCTGCACATGCGACTGCCCACCGCTTCTCAGGGATGGGTTAAATGTAGATGAATTTCATTGTACATGTATGTATGCGTGACTAAATGAAGTAAGTTTACGTTTACATTTCTGGGGAAAAGCAAAAATAAGGGAGTTGCAGAAATACACAAAAGAAAACATAATTCAAATAAGGGCTAAGGGCTAAGATGGTTTCTAATATTAGAATTGGGACACAGCATAGAACTGCTTTCCAAACACATGCGTGAAGTGTTCCTTAGCCCAGGGCTAAACCAGCCCTCAGCCCAGGACTAAGCCAGGCTAAGCGTAGTGTGAAAGGGGCTATATAGTTTTCCTCTTTCAGTATGGCGTGGCTGCGGCCACCCTCTAGCCTGCTGGGCCATGGAGGCTAAAGCGGCACTCTGCTCCCGGCAAATTGTTTTCCTGACCTGCGGAATGTTGGCGGAAATGCTTCTCTCATTGGTGGTCCCCCCGGGGTGGTGGGCTGTGCCCCTGTCTCTTTCTTTGTGTTTCTCTATCCTCTCCATCCCTCCATCTCTCTCTCGCTGTCAATCTCTCGCTCTCACACACACACATGCAAGGGTGCACATACACACGCATGAATGCACGTACAGTGGCTGCATGCATCGCCACCTGCAGGCACTCCGGTCTGTGGTGGTAAGGAATATGCCACTAGAGGAGCCTCTGCGCCGTTTTCATCCTGGCGATAGTGTACGGCTCGCACACTCTCCCAGACGTGACATCACAACGCACAGCGCGGATCGCTTTCAGGGACGTCATCCTCAAAGGCTGACACACACATACATGCACACACGCACGCACATGGGCCGCTCGATGTCGACATGTATATGGGATGCATTTGAAACCGCACGCTTTGTGTATGTGGTTGAGAACGGCAGATACTTTAAATGCATGTCGAGAAACGCATATCGGGTTCATGGTCATTGAAATAGCTGAATTGAAATTGTTTATATGAATCACTATAACTGGAGCTAGGACATTTTTTTTAAATCCTGAGGGTTCTAAGTATGAGCAAATCTCTTGGGTTCAGTATGTGGTTCTAATACCAGCGGCAGAAAGTGGATAACACATCTGTATTATTTATTTATTTATTTATTTTGTATATTATTTATTTATTATTTATGTGAAACATTAATTATTAAAAGTGTACAATTTCAATATTGCAAACTTTTGCCGTTCCGCTATCTTCACTTATTGGCAACATTTCCAAAAGCCTAACGTTCCTTGCTAACTTACAACATATACTGACAACCTTACTTGTTATTTTTATTGTTGGGCGGGGCCATGACACTGCGAATCGAGACTGGCAATTGTAAACATATATCCAACTCGTTTGAGTGGAGAATGGGGCAAACATCATAGGCTGTGTTATAAATGCTATAATAATAATAATAATACTGTTGTAGTGTACACAGTATTCTCAGCAAGAGTTATTAGCAGCGTTAATGTTTAGAGAAGATGTTTTCCTTGCACTGTTTGGACATGTTGACGTTGACTGGTGTGTGTGTGTGTGAGTGTCGACACCACTGTGAGTCAATCAAATAAACACAAGTACATTAGCTCATTAGTTTTAATCATCAAAATAATACAACAACAATGTTCAACCTCACATGCTTGTACACAGTTTGTATGAGCACATTAGCTGTGTAATGTAATTTATGAATTCCACTGTGTTTTCTATTACATTACATACATATTATTATATTATGAACTGGTTAATGTAGTTCATTTTGACGCTCTCGGCCAATTTGAAGTTGTCTCAACTGAACAGAGACCATCGTCGGACGGCACCAATTAAAGCGTCTGCGAGCGTCCACGGAAGAGGAGCGCAGTGGCTCGGCGTGGTGGTGGCCCCCTAGAGGACGGCAGGAGAAATGTTTCATTAAGGGCTGCGGCTCCTGCGGCCGGGGCCATAAACAGGCCTTAATTAAGGCTTCCTCTGAGCTTGCACTATGCTAATGGTGATATGACCCCGGAAGGAGCGAGAGCACCGGGGGTCAGCAAATAACACAGCAAGCGTTTAATGCCAGCAGCCTGCCGGCCGGTCATGGAGCGCGGCGGCGGCCGCCCGCTTATAAGCGCCGCGATTCAAATGAGGCCCCCGGATTTGCTTAACTGGCTAATTTAGACGCGCACGGCGGCGGATGTAGATTCATTTTCCTAGCAGTGATTACGGCTCGGGTCGGGTTCTTTCCTTTTTCTTTCTTTCTTTTTTTCTTTTTACTCCTGCCATAAAAATAATGATGAGGGTCAAGACGATAATTCGTCGGTGTCAGCAGCCGTCGCCCTGGTTTTAATAATTTATATACACAGGGCCGTGCGATCAAATGAATATTTACGAATTTCGAAGGTGGCAAGTACGCTTGATTTGGACAAATGAAATGCACAATTGAATTATAATTTACCCACATGCATTAATCTCTCATTTTCTCCGACCAAGCATAGCCGGCGGCGGTGAGAAATATGGTCCACTGACGTCAAATTCTAAAGCGCTCCACAAATCCAGCGCCTACAAACTTCAATTAATTTGAATTCACTGGACCAGAAGATCGCCAGTATCTTATAAAGAGGGCACCACATAAATACATGAATGAATTAATTGATACATTTTTCATGACCATAATCATTATTGATATGAAACCATAGACGGTATATAAAAAGGGACACCGCGTTCGTTTTGATGTCCGTGCCTACTTCCGGGTTGGTATGGGGGGGAGGCTCGTCTCCAATACAAATATTCCAATCTTAGCAGCCTGTTTTAACCTATTTAAAGATTGTTTCTAATTGATGTTTTAAAGTATATTGTCGGGATAATTAACGGTTTGTGTGAGGTCATAATTTCACAAATGCGTCATATTTGGCGTTAATATTTTTTATTTCAGCTCCCAGAGGATCCCATTCATTCCGACTCTGTCGTTGGCGCCCATAGCGGACAGTACCACCGGAAGAAGTCCGGTGGTACTGTGTGGTGTATCTCTCTCTCTCAAATAGCGTATAGCTCTCTCTACCTTTCCTTGTCTCCGGATATACGGGTACTTTCAGCAATTGCACCGCACTGTCGGAGGCTTCAACCCGGCTAGGATGAAAGCAATAGGATGACGTCACGCACGCTGCGTCTACTTATATACAGTCTATGGTACGATCCCTCTGCTCAGTTGATGGAGTCCTTGCCACGCTTCCTAATCTCCATTGCTTCTTTTATCCATCTTTGATATCTGTTGCTCTCTGACGTGATGATTCTTTGACATTCTTGACCTTTACCTGTCTTGAATAAGAAACAAGTATACTTTTATGCAGACAGTATGAACATACTCAACAAGTTCATGTTGAAAGCAAACTTGCCCGACACTGATTTCCGCTACCTACATATGAAAGCGTGGGAAGCACCTTCCTATCCTATTCAGAGCTGGTTTGGAGGGGAGTTCATGGGGGTGATGATGCTGGCGGTAGTGAGTGGTTAGGAGGTTGGCTTGAGGAATCCATCTTCATAACGGCGACTTGTGTCAACCAATGCGGTGGAAGTGATGATGATGGTGGTGGTGGTAGCGGTGAAGGAGGTGATGTATTTGTACGTGTGTGTGTGTGTGTGTGTGCGATGTGGGTGTGCGGCGGGCAGCATGTCAATGAGGCTGCCCAACGGTGTCAGTGAGCGCCACACAGAACAACCATCTGGAGAATCAAAGAGCGGACGCCATCTGGCCCGCTAGTTGCGCTAGGCTAGCTGGCAAGCTAGCGGCGGTACAGAATGGGGAACGTGAGCTGCACTAAGGTGTGGTGGTCTGGTATGATGGAAGATGGTCACAAGTGGGGCTGCAACTAACAATTGTTAGTCGATTATTTGCAGATTATTGAAATGATTAGTCGATTAATCGGTTTCATATACACCTTTATCTATCTATCTATCTATCTATTCCGCTTTTCATTCTTTATTGAGAGAGATAGGATTGAAGCGGAAACTGAAGAGTCCTGGGAGACATTGCAGAAAAGCCGGCGTGGGTATCCGAACCCAGGGCGCTGCTCGGCCTGGGGGACACACGCTCTAACCACTCTGCTACCACGTGGGTTGTCTTGTTTTGTCCTGTCTAGTGCCCCCTACTGCATGCTCTGTAATGTGCTCTATATATAAAGTTGAATTTAATTGAATTTAATCAAAATGTATTTAATGGATAGTTGAATGGATAAGTTTATCAAAATTTGTTTTTTCTTTTAAATAGTTGAATGATGCAACAATGTAGATGTATTGTGAGGAAAACTTTTAACTCGCTAGCGATCTCTTCGTTCTTCCTCACGCAGACAGCGCTGTTGTAACACAAATCCTCCGTGACAAAATGCACGGTTAAACCCATTGTTCGGCTTGACCACATAACGGTCGTTGACGAATTTAGCGGGACATTTGGAGATAACGTTCCAACAACAATTGGCAAGTTGGCAACGGAATGCAGCGCAGTGTAACCTAGTAGTAGTTTCAAAGCCGAACCGATTCCACACAACATATATAGTGCCTCTTCGCTCTGCCTGCAGACAGAGCCCGAACAGCCAAAGTAACTTGTGGGTGTGAGAAGAAGGGGGCGTGTCCGATGGGAAAAGACGAGGGCCAACCATACATTTGCTGGGTGACGGGAATAATCGATTTCTCTGGATTTGCCATCGTCCGAACAAATAAATCAGATTTCGATTTCAAATCGATTTATCATGCAGGTCTACTGCAGGTCTGCTTTCCCACGATGCGATTGCGCCTGAAAAATACCCTAACAAAAATGTTTTGCGTCAGTATGACTACATGTATATTTCAATTAGGACTTTTTCTCTGTTTCTTATTTCTTCTTCTCTCTCTGGTAAACAACTCTACTGTCCACATTGGATGGCTTGAGCAGGTACTACTGTATTTCTTAGACTTAAATCTAAAACCAGGGGGTGACACACAGTTCGAGCAGAGCCGCGGGTTCTGACTGTTCATCCCAGTTTCCGATTTAATCCTGTCACTATCTCTCTCAATAAAGAATGAAAAACGTGCTTGCGCCCAAAAAATAACTTTGAAAAAAAAATAAAATAAAACATAAAATCTAAAACCAAAATTTATTCTGCCTCGAGGCAAGCTCGGTCACGATTTTGGCACTACACAAAGATCTGTTTGAGTTGAGATATGTATATTGGTGCCCATATGTGGGTTTCTGGCATGTCTCTTCGGGCATTGTGTGTGTTCATGCGTACGTCTGTGTGTGTGTGTCTGTGTGTGTGTCTTCAACTCCAATTTTCCTGAGGGTCGTGTTCTCCCGGAGACGGTTATGGAAGCGACACCACCGGCCGCGAAGGCCGGCTAACCGTTCAGCCAGATGGAGCTCGGATAATCACATTGCTTCGCAGAACGCGGCGTAATAGAGCATGAATGTGTCGGCGGTGGCCGCCGCCCCGCAGGACGAAATAAAGGCTTGATTGTTGCTCGGCTCGTCTTAAGTATCTTCTGTCGCTTTTTAATTAGATATTCTGTCAACACTTGTTTTCCCAACGTCTTGTCTGCCACACGCTCCCTCTCTCTCTCTCTCCCCCACCCCCCAATCTTCCGGAGCTGCGCCCAATAAATATTTTTTGATTGGCCTGACTATTTCATTAAGTATTTTACATGTCGCTTTTAATTGGACACGACGCGCCGCTTGAGAGAGTCCTTCTCCGGTTCTCTGGAACGGCTAAGCCGACTTCAATGAAGCCGACGGCATGTACGCGTTTGAAGGGAGAACGTTGTTTGTTATTGACTTGGGGAACGTCTCGGGATTGCTTGCCTTGTAGATTTTGTAGTTTGTGATCCCACCATCTTGTCTTGCGTCAAACTAAATTCTTAAATCTTGAGGGGCTGCTCGGCTCTGTGGCGCCGTCGGTTAGACGGCTTCAGCCAGGTCCATCCACTCATGTGCCTGTGGCTTAGTCTCACAGAACACGCAGCTGTCGGTAGATTGATTGCCGTCTCCGGCATAGTCGTGTTCGAATTTGTAAATGTGTTGAGTCTGCAAAGGGCACAAGCTTCTTGATAAATAATGTATTGTTTGTAAGCATGTGTTTGGCTGAGGAATAGAGTGATTGAGTCAGTGAGAGAGAGACAGAGACAGAGACAGAGAGAGGGACAGGGCAAAAGAGAGAGACGAATAAATAACGGAAAACAAAACATTTAAATGAATGAATAAATACACGAGTCATGCCCCATTAGGGGAGCCATATGGAAGAAAAGGAAATATACTATGGATAATTTCACTTCTTGATAGATAGCCCTGCAGTCAATTTTAAAATGACTGTAATCAGAGAACGCACGCGTCGGCCGATGCTTACAATTCTGATTTGCATGTTCATAGTTGAATAATCATAATATTGTAATTCAAAAATTGGGGCGCTATGTCAACAGATGTAGAATGCCGCAAAGATTTACATATTAGTGGATGTTAGCAGACGTGAAAAAAAAATACATATGGATATGATGTCGTATTCATAACTAGGGATATCAATGATTAATCGATAATCGATTAACCGACTGTTATTATTTAATCGATTTCTTTTTTTATTAAACAACATATTGGAAATTGGTACTACAATGGACGAATTCGGGGGGTACTTCCGGTGTCTGCACGTCACTTCCAGTGTCATTTGTGTGCCGTGTATTTGGCTATTTTTACAACATGTGTATGTAAAAAAGTAAAGATTAATAGATTAATAGATTGGAACAAGCTCAGTATCCTCAGTATTGCGATCAATGTGACTAATGTTTAGCGTTGATTTGCTTGTTTGGTTGTTTGTTTGTTTTGTCTGATTTTGTTTTTACTTTGTTGTCTGTTCTATTCTTTGTGCTTGTTTGTTGTGGCGTTTGGACCCCCTTGAAAACGAGATGGCTGCATCTCAAGGGATCAATCCAATTATAAAAACTTCAAACATTAATCAACGTAGGTAAGTGAGGTCCATAGCCTTATTTTAGGGGTGCAACTAACGTGTATTTAGATATTCGATGAATCAACCATTTTTACTGATGATTAATCGGTTTATTTTTCCTTTAAAATGAGTATTAGGGTTAGTGTAACTATTATTCATTTTGAAATATTAATATCAAAAACTTTTTGCTGTTTGCTGTCTTGAATTATAGCAAACATTTCATTCTTCTTCTTGGGTTTTCACTCAAGATTAAGTGTTGTCTTCCCATTAGGGCCATGACCAGGGCCATGAGTAACAACATATATTCAACATATTCACATTCGAGCAGAGAATGGACCAAACATGGAAACCATTCATCAATGTCGATGAATCACTTATCAAATGAGTTGCCGATCGTTGAAATAATAGATTATCATCGATTAAATTAATCGATTAATCGGTTGCAGCTGTTCTTTTATTTATTTGAGTGTTACATTGTCACAGTGTACATTGTTTCGTGTGTACATTACATGCATGTGCGTGCATTTGCGCGGCATGTTCTTTTTTTACACTTGCCAGCATGTGTCTTTTGTGTCTATCTGTCTATCTTTCTGCCTGCCTGCACTTGCCTCTGTGTGACCACAGCATTGTCTTTGTGTATATGTGTGTGTGTGTGCCTGTCTGTGTGTGTGTTTGTCTTTGTGTGTGTGTTGCATTTATGGGTGTGCGTGTGTCTGCTACAGGCGGTAGCAGCTTGCCAAGGGATGCTGGCTGGGTATGTGTGTATCTATGTCAGACGACGTGAGTGTGTGTGTGTGTGTGTGTGTCATCGGTGTGTGTGTGCGTGTGCGCGTGCGTGTCTGTGGAGGAGGGGGTGCCCATGTGCCAGAAGTGTTTATTGTGTCATGGTGATTTATTGAGAGGGCTTCATTTCACTGAATGTTCTAAGATATTTATTTCCCTGAAGGCTCCACCAACGATATGAACAGGCCTGCATCCACATATGTCATCATTGGCCATTTTACACCGTCAGGAGAATTCTCTCTCCGACTGAGAGGAGGAAAGAGAGAGAGAGAGAGAGAGAGAGAGAGAGATAGGGAGAGAGATCAGACACAGGCATGAATGAATGGGAGAGGAATATTTGGAGGGACAGCGAGCGTTGGAGAAAAAAGAGGACGGGAGAAAGGAAGTAGCGGAGAGGACTAAGGTGGGAGAAAGGAGAGAGATGGCCGAGGAGAAAAGGAGAGAAAGGAGAGAGAGAGAAAGTGGAGTCGGACAGACGCACAGAACGAGATCACGGGGGCATCCTCTCCCATCAGGGCAACGAAAAGACAAGCAATGAAGCGATATAGTATTATGTGAGTTTGTGTGTGTGTGACAAACTGTGTGTGTGTGTGTGTGTCTACAAACACACACACACATTGACTCCGCCTTTATCCCAGGTAATAATAGGCTTTGGGAGAATACTGCATCACAGTCACTTCCTCAGATCTGACGCAGGCCCACCCGATGACAGACACATCGGAAAGAGTGTTTTCTGCCGTTTTTTTTTTTTTTTTTCAAAACATAATTTAACATTATCAGCTGTATCATCTGACCATCAACGGATGCCCAGATGGCTGCTAACTCTTGGAATTGTAGACATCCGGCAAGACTACAATCTCAAGTGGACATCTGCTGTGATGCATAATGTCATTACTAGACTCTGCTGCTAGCTGTGGATGCCTACAGTTAGTTATTGAGTTAGTTATTTTAACGTTGGTGAAATTTAATTGCTATAAAGTTGTATGTCAGTTGCAGGGATTTAGCTGATTGAGGAGTACCGTAAAAGTGTCAAAGCCGCATTGTTGAGTCTTTGCGTTTTATTGCAAAAAAACCCCAAAACAATAGATTGGGTGAAGTACCTCTATCTGACCGTGTCATACAGCCACCTAGCGGCCATTGTCGGCACTGCACCCACATTTACAGAAGATTTAGAATGGAAACTGGTAGAAACAAGGTTTATTTTCCTGATGATAAAGTTTCCTTTGCTATGAGTTTTGTTGATGTGGACACATAACTTGATTACCTGCGCCACGAAGCAAGTTGTGTTTTTGGTCGCGTTGGTTGGTTTGTCTGTCCCCAAGATAACTGAAAAATTTGTGCACGGATCTGGACGAAATGACGAAGTTGTTGGAAATGACGAACTGAACTGCTGCATTTGTGTAGCTCATAAGTAACATAGTCATACTTGACACGGTCACATGACCAGACTTCCGGGTCGCAACCGCCGCTGGGAAACGTAGTTGGCTTGTGCTGAGCATGTTCGCCGGTGGCATCCATCGCAATCACGCTACTCTAGGAGCACTTGCATTGATAGGTTGCCACACATACTGCTAGCCCTAAAAGTACTATTTTTTTTTGTACCACTACGGCACAGGTTTGCAATCTTTGAGAGCTTCTAGTTTTCTATGGGTCTTGAAAAAGACACTCACATGTTGAAAGAAAAACCCTGGCATTGGGACGTGCCGAATTTGAACAAAACTGGATGAGATAAAGTAAGGACTTCAAAAAAACTGCCAAACCAGATCTGCCAGTGACGAAAATAGTTGGCAATCCATCTTAAAGGTTGTCAATGAATCCATTTGTTATTGGCCCTTTCCTTCTAATTAATGGACAATTAGGGTAATCACGAGCTGCAGCCTGGCGGATTAGCAGCCGTTTCTATGCACGGAGCACCCAGCGCCACCTAGCTCCTCCCCTCCGCCAGCGCGCCATGCCTCCCCACAGGGCCAGTAAATCAGGCTGGCTGAGCCACTACAGTGGGAATGTATTTGGAATGGGCTATTGTTGTGGCTAACGTGCCATTGTTAGTGCAAGCAGGTCACATGATAAATCTCGACGGCTTGTACATACACCGCGGCACACGTGCAGAAATACACTACACTCACACACACACAAGCATGCACGGATGCATGCATCACGGTGGTACAGTTGCCTAATGTAGGACAGTGAAATGTAGTGTTGTACAGTTGAACTTAATGTGACACATTGCCATAGTTTGCTGTAACCATAGTTTCACTGACATTCATTAGTTTAGGGAGGAGCCAGAGCCACTGGAGCTTAGGTGTCCCACATTAGGCAGTGGTCCACTTTAGGACAATCCACCCTACAGTGAAATGTAGTGTTGGACAGTTGAACTTAATGTTAGACACGTTACCATAGTTTGCTTTTACCATAGTTTCACTGACATTCATTAGTTTAGGGAGGAGCCAGAGACACTGGAGCTTAGGTGTCCCACATTAGGCAGTGGACCACTTTAGGACAATCCACCCTGCAGTGAAATGTAGTGTTGAACAGTTGAAATTAATGTTAGACGCATAGTTTGCTATTACCACAGTTAGGGAGGAGCCAGAGCCACTGGAGCTTAGGTGTCACACAGTAGACAGTGGCCCACCTGGGCCATCCACCTATAGGGGAGTGTAGTTACTCATTTTTGGAATCGTATTACTGTAAACTGATTCCAGTATATAGCGCTTTGTCCCTCACTCTCTAGATATATTAATACATGTATGCATACAGCCCTAATCCGACAGTAATCTCAAACCAGCCTTTACTTTGATTGTGGGAATTTTAAAACGTTCATCATACATGCATTCATCATATGTTCCCATGCACCTGAACATACACGCACAGACACAGACACACTACCAATGCACATAACAGCCGCATACGGGCTGCTGTGGGACGGAGGAAATGATCTCATGCAATCCATCTTTCATTTCCGTTCATTTCTCTCTCTCTCTCTCTCTCTCTCTTGGTCTCTCTGTTTCCTTCTCTTTCTCTGTCTCTACTTCCATTCTGTGGTACAAGTCTGATTCGCACAGAGCCTCAGGCCAATTTTTTATGTGGGTCCCATTTTTAACTTAGCTACTCAACTACATGCAACATGTGACTAAATAATTGTTCTCACTTTCTCTCTTCATTTATCTGCTCCCCCCTCTCTGTCTCTCTCTCTCTGTCTCTCTCTCTCCCTTTCTTGCTTCACCTGTGACTGTCATTGTATCACTCCAACTTTCCTGCTCCCACTCTCTATTCACTAATCACAAAAAAGAAAAAACAATTCACTCACACACTTCAAATTTCCAAAAATACTCTTTAATACGGGGAGAAATGAGTATGAACAAATCCCACCATGCATGTGGAGTGGACTGAGGAAAACTTAAAAAGTCTCGCCGAGTTCTACGACAGGCCGCAGCGGATGCAGGCGTGGGCCGGCACTGTTGACACAGCGTTTAAATAAAACGGCAACATAACGACCCCCTAATTGGTTTATCAGTGTTTGTTATGGCAACGGGCAGCGGGAACCCGTCCGCCAATATTAGACCTGCTTGGAAAGCAGACACAACCGGCATGCAGTCCACAGTCGTTATCTGTGGGTGTTGTGGATACGATGGCTCCATTGCCCAGCACCCCACACCCCGAGACGCGTCCTCATGTGGTGGACAATTGTTGGTGTGTATGTGCCTCTTTGTGGGTTTGTGTGTGTGTCTGTGTCCACGTGGGTGAGTTTGTGTATTGTGTATATGTCTTAGTGTGTGTGTGAGTGCATGTGTGCCTGTGTGTGTCTGTGTGTGTGTGGTGAGAAACACATTGTTTACACAGGGCCCCATGCAGTGAATGTGTCCAGTGTAAGGTAATCTGCGGTAATAAGCTCCATTTGTTTTGTTTAGCTTTTAAAAAACGAGGGAGAGGGACAGTGGATAGAGACGGTGGGGGAGACGGAGAGAGAGACAGCCCGTGAGGGGAAAGCGGTGCGGTAGGGGATGAGAGAGAGGGATATGGAGAGACTTCTCTCTCTCACCCCTACTGCACCGCTAGAGCGAGAGCAAGAGAGAGAGACGGTAGAGAGAGGGAGAGTAAGAGAGAGAGAGAGAGAGAGAGAGAGAGAGAGATGTAAACAGAGAGAGAGAGGGAAGGGAGAGGGAGGCAGAACAACATATGAGGGGAAAT
>OMKY01216409.1:0-11402 GCA_900302395.1 Bregmaceros cantori | reverse complement strand
GAATTCACCATCAACATATAGTATAGAGTTCAGAGCGCTAGCCAAATGACAGCTAGCTTTTTAGCCTCTGTATTTAGCATATAATGACCCATAGAGTGTGATTCAGCTTCACAGGAGACAGTGAACGTTAATCCTATAACTGCCACTGTTATACCACCAAGATGGCTGAACAAAAACACCTGATTTTGTCCACACTCTGCCACACAACTCCTCACAGACACACCCAAACACACACACACACACACACACACACACCTAAATACACCCAAACACACACACAGACACCCAAACACACACACCCAAACACACACTCAAACACACACACACACACACACACACACACACACACAATGAAGGTTTGGTGTGTCTGGCCCCCCCTCCGAAACTCAGAGGTAGTGTTGCAAACAACCTGGGGTATCAACAGTCTCGGCAGACGCGGAGATTGAGACACTACCTTTGCATTCAGTGAGGCTGGTCTCTTGGTCCCCTTCTGGCTCTTATCGGGATGCTTGTCGCATTCGCTGGATGCCCCGGAGGAAATCTTATACACAACACAGACACACACACACACCCAAATACATACGCACACACAGTGAGACACACACACACACAAACCCAAACACACACCCACACACACAAAGACCTACGTTTCTTTCTCTTTTTTTTCAACCAGAGGACGTGTCTCTTCACAGGTCCACCACCGAACTTCTCGCCCCGCCCCGACTTTCTCCCTCCATCTCTTTCTCTCTCTCCCCCCATCCTCCCCTCCCTCTCTCTACCTCCCTCCACCTCTCCCTTTCTCTCCGTTCATCCCTCACAGTCCCTCTATCTCTCCCTCTCTACTATCCTCCCCAAACTTTCTCTCTACCTCCCCCTCTCTTTCTTTCTCTCACGCTCTCTTTCTCTCTCCTATCCTCAACAACAGGCGCCGTGAGGACACAGGACGAGGTCTCCATGCGCGCGTGCTAAAGATGACAACGCACTCCTCCGGCGTTGGTCCAGCAGTGCACTCGCGTTAGCGCGTCAACTCGAGCATCGTCCGCTGTGCCATCATGGCTTTACGCGTCTGTGTGGGCACGCTCCTCTATGTGCTGCTTTACGCACAGTGCCAGTGCGATGCGCAAAGTGCACGTGGCCGACCGGGGGCCGCAGCGGCTCAATCACCAGCCGTCGGCGCATTACGGCAGACGTTGCAGTGGGCGCACAACGGGCGGGTATTTAGCCTACTGAGCCGCGGGGCGCAGTACCAGCCGCCGCGAGCGCGTAAAAACAATGGTACGGCATCGTCAACGACTTCAGCCAACGAGGCGTCGAACGCCGGACCCGTCGCTGTCATCCGTCATGATGACCACGCAGACGCGGCGCAACAACAACAGTCGCGTCCCCCGCAGCGGATCCCCCCACAGGTTCCACGCTCGCGCGTAATAGCCGTGGATGAGAAGAAAAATGACACGGAAGCGGCGCGGAGGGTGATTGATATGATGATGGGCGATGACCCCTATGACCCCTACAAGTCTGAGCGCAACCGGGACCCCTACTACAACTACTATGATGCATACGACCGGCCCCCGCCGTCCAGACGCGCGGGCCACGGCACCAGGTATCATCAGTACGGTAAGGAGAACGAAGGCACCTCATGGTAGGGTGGATTGTCCTAATGTGGGCCACTGTGGAGCACTTAGGCGCAGTGTCTCTGGCTCCCCCCTAAACTAATGCATGTCAGTGAAACTATGAGAATATTTCTAACATTAAGTTCATTTCACTGTGCCATATTTGGATGTTGCAAAAACTGGCCCACATTAGGGCAATCCACCCTATATTGTCTAATATACATCTTAATTATGATATTTATATATAAAAAAGTGTTACAGGGCAAAATCAGTCACATCCGGTATTTTTTGTAATTTTCACATGCAATTCCTAAAATGCAGCAGTGCTCTGATAGGGTGGATTGTTCTAATGTGGGCCACTGCCTAATGTTGGACACCTAAGCTGCAGTGGCTCTGGCTCCTCCCTAAACTAATGAATATCAGTGAAACTATGGTAAAAGCAAACTATGGTAATATTAAGTTACCATAACATTAGGTTCAACTGTACACCAGTACATTTCACTGTCTCACCTTAGGTAACTGACTTCTCCACTTTAGGCAGTTGCAAAAAATGCCCCACATTATGGCAATCCACCCTATATTATGGACGAATCATTGACATCCCTAATTCCAGGCAAACACAGTGTGTGAATCCATGTTTCCTGTGTTCCCGCCGTCCTCAGCCATTCACTCCCTGGTCGCCATCTGCACTGCGACCCCCTCCTCCTCCACATGGCCTGCAGGTCCCGGCGTCTCGTTAGGGCGTGTTAAGATTTATTAAAATAGATTACTCAAATGTTAATTAGCTCATTAATTACATTAGTCGAGAAGGGCTGACAGATAAGGCTGTGTGTGTGTGTGTGTGTACATCACTGTCGCAGCGTATGCCAGCGTAGGAGATCAGTCGTGCGTTTTATCTTGAATTGTTAATTATATATGTTATTTTGTATGGAAATACATCAAACATATTTTCCAAGTAGGGCTGCAATGATTAGTTGATTAATCGATAACTAATTGAATTGAATCGATTATAAAATTAATTGGCTACTAATGTAATGTGATGTTTTGACGTCTTTGATAATACCTAATGAAATGTATTAGGTTGAAACTGCAATTTTTATGAATCGAAGTGTTTGCTTCAATGTGAAGCCCGCCGACTGCCCCGCCCCCCACACCACCACTACCAGTGTCTTGCCTGTGCAAGCAGTGGGGAGAGATGGAGAGAGAGAGACCACCGCACAGCGAGAACAGCAGCTCCAAGGGGGCTGCCGGTCACAGACTACGAATTTTTCTTAGTACAGGTGCTAGACATAGAGATGGATGCAATACTATCGAGTTTTGGTCGTTAGTTGACACTGTTTGATGCAGTTCTACGCTAATACTGTACTGTTGTATGAATGTACTGTACTATTTCTTGGACCAGCCAGACCAAGAAGACCCGTGTGACATCACGAGGGGAGGAATTTCAAAATGAACCGAGTTCTGGGTGGACCTCAGAATACCCGCTTGACTTGAGCCAAATATTGTAAGGCAACCAGAATTACAGTTTTAAATGGTCTACTATGACTCCACATGCCCAATATTAACACAGAAACTCTTTTAAAACATCTTTTGATGTTACCTCAACTTTAAACAACAAAAGAAGAAGGAGAAATACATTCATAGTGTCATCATCTTTTCCAAAACAGCATGATATCTAAATAGGGATATTATAGCTATTATCAAGTTTTGACAATTTTTGTAAATTAGTTAAAATTTGTTTTTCTGCTCAATTCTTTGGAACACGCAGTGGTGACGTGACATATTTTGGAGTTTGGGGGAAAGTCAAGGGGTGATAATGCAAAGATTGGAAATGAACCAGAAAACGCCTGCATTATTATTTCTTTAATAGCATATCAATATTACTAATAATCGCCCGTTGATGATGTCGACTTCATTCTATTTCTGCTACATAGCATAGGCAGTTTTTAGGGCATCACCCAGGCCAATTTCAATTTTTTTAAGGTTAGGGTGGGTGTGAATTATCTGGGGACGGGTCCAGGTCTAGCTACAGCTAGAAGCCCCCTCTCCCTCACTGAAGGAGAGCAGCCTCAGCGCTAAGACGTCGACAACAAGGAGCTCAATTAACCACACGCACCTCTTTTATCACTCCGTTACTGTTTGGGCGCAGGGCGGGAAGGTCTCTGTTGCTGCGCTACTTCTAATTAGAGCTTCATTGTTAGCACAACGTGTTAGCCAGCTAGCTGTAGCCACACTCATTAGCAGCTTCCAACTTGTAGAGGTCGACACTGTGAGACCTGAGAGCAGAAGGCACTTTTTAATTTGACTGCTGTTGTTAAAATTTGACGGCGGTACCAGAAAGGTGACACCGGTACCAAAAAGGTGACGCTACATCGCCACCGAATATAATGCACGTTGAACCTCATGATTGAACTTTGAGTTGCTGTGTTGTCAAAGCCCGGTGGAGTTTAAAAGAACTTACAAATTACTTTGTCTTATGATTCCCTGAGCAGAGTAGTAGTAACAATGAAGGACCCAAGCAATTTTGGTGACCATCCTGTCAACCCGTATATTGTTACGGAGGCATGGATAGTGGTTACACAATAAAACGTTCAAAAGTACACTGTTTCTGGTTGAACCGATCCTCGAGTCCTTGACGACGACGAATCTTCAAAGTAGGGTGAAGATCAGAGTTCATATCATGAGTCTCTTGCCAAGTTACCAGATCGGCTCAGTCGAGGCGGAGGGGCTCGGGGTTCTGGTGAACACAAGCGGTGTGATTGGACTGGAACATTAAATTATAACTACACTTGATTCAGGGTGAAACTCTCAAAACGTGAGCTTCCAGGTGGCCTACTGGTAGGTATTTAGATGCGGCATTGTCCGGGTGCCAGGATGATCCTTGTGAGGAGGAGGATGGGTTACAGCTGAAAAGACTCATTTGGAATTGACTAACACATTTTGAACAATGAATGGTTTGTAGTCCTCTGCACCAACATACACTAAAGGACCTGGCATCGTCAAGATCGGTACTGTGGAGCTGGGCAATATGGTCTGTATAGTGCAGTTCATCATCATCATCAACCCGTAGTCTGGCTGACCGTTGGGGCACCACTGAAGACTTTGCAACCAGCTCTCTCCATCTCTCTCTCTGTCCTCGGCCACTTGCATGGTGTCACTCAGCCTGCAACTTGTCCATTCTTGGATGTTACAGTATTATAAGTACTATATATAATAACTATTATAAGTAATATATATTATTATAGTATAGATAATGCAGATCACAGATCTCTTTAAGTCTTTGTTGTATTGGTCATATAACAAAGCTCTTCCTCAACGGTATAGTGGAAGGTAAATGAAGCAGAAGGAAACAAACCAAACATCTCCGGATGGTTAGGATTCAACCTACTGACCCTAAACCAAACAACAATGGACCTGAATGACCCATGTTGGTGGACAGTCTGCTACAACGAGGGTAGGTTGCCCTAATGTGGGCCACTGCCTAACGTGGGACACCTAAGCTCCAGTGGCTCTGGCTCTTCCCTAAACTAAAGTGAGTGAAACTATGATAAAAGCAAACTATGCTAATGTGTTAATTAAATTAAATTCAACAGTTGAACACTACATTTCACTGCTCCACCACAGGCAACTGACCGTCTGTCCCACATTAGGAAGCTACAAAATAGGACCAATATTAGGGCAATCCACCCTACTCCCCTGGCACTGCCTCTAGTGTTCAGAGAGAGGGCAGCAGACGGCCTCACCCCCCACTCTCGCTCCCAGGCCAGATTCGAGCTTTGCAGAGTGGAATTGATGCGCTTCACACACCGCCTGCATCTATCATTTGCTCTTATCAAAACGGCATCTACACAATTTCCCCTCACTTAATATGGCCTTGATGCTGTGTGGAGGCTGAGAAAAGGCTTTCCTCGCTCTGCCAACGCCACTAACTAAACTGTCAGACGCCGATAAGGCCAGGGGTATCTTTGCTCGGCAGAATTCATTCGTTGGATGGATACTTCATCCCCAAGGGGTAGTTACAAGAGAAACAACAAGACCCACCTACTCTGACAATTGTTACAATATAAAAACTAGCGGTATGCAGTCGGTGCCGACTGCTTAAAGGATAACCCCCGAAGCTAGCAGTTGCATTTCTGTTGTCGTAGACTGTCCCCGTGATGTCTTAATAGATGGTGAACCTCAGTCATGCCATGACGCAAAACCATCCCCTATGGTCGGCTTTCGCGGATATGGCGATAAGTACTCAGAAAGTTCAAACCTGTGCACCAACATGGACAGCATAGACTAACATCCTTCTCGAAATCGTTTGGGTTGTCTGCCTCTGCCTAGATTTGCGTGCTTCATGTGAGGTCCGCTTTTGTTAATCGCCATTGGTATGAGTCACGCCAGTTCTTTTATTTCTGTGTGATGTGTGTATTTATGATTTGTTACCTATCACATGATGTGGTTTTGGAATGTTTCAATTGAGTTGCTCAGTTTTGTTGTTCAATGTATGCCTTCAAGGCCATATAAGTGGGGGGCGCGCGGTGGCCGAGCGGTTAGAGAGCGCGTCCCCCGACCACAGGTCGAGCAGCGCCGCAGGTTCGAATCCCCTGTCCGGCATCTCTGCAATGTCTCCCCCAACTTTTGGTTTCCGATTAATCCTGTCACTATCTCTCTCAATAAAGAATGAAAAACGGCGCTTGCGCCCAAAAATATAACTTAAAAAAAAAAAGACTACTATGTAAGTATTGTAGCCTTGACATGTTGTGGAATCCATTTTGATGTAAGTTATTTCCAAATTGAGCCCAATATGTTAATGATTTTAAGATACATACTTGATGTGACGTTCTGTGTTTTTGGCATCTGGCTCACGTTCCCCTCAGCTGTCACCGAAGATAAATGAAGTATATTCAGACGGGCCGTTTATCAATATTTAACATAATTTATCATATGACCTTGGCTTATACAGCACTCAGTATCCAGGCCAGGCTCGTTTCTAATGCCTATGTTTGCAATACTCAATGTCAAAATTCACTTCATGCATTTTTCCATTATCAACCATTTTATTATTCATTGATCAATTGTTAAATTTTCACATTTTTTTCAAAGAACAGAAGGAATCAACTTAAAAAACTGGGCTGACGCAGCCGTCCCGACGGTTAACAAACCTAAAAAATTGGGGCAAATCCACCCGGTCAGAAGTTAGGGAAAATGCAATAATGTGGCCATCTCAAATTCAGCCATCTTGCAAGTGTCAGCCTCCAAAATCGAATCAGTCCATTGACCTACCCTAGAGCAGAGAACAAAAAAGTTTACATAGTAATAAACTAAAGTTACTATAGTAAATAAAGACTTTCCCTGATTTCTAATTTCTTCTGTTCAGCGAACATCTTCATCAACAGGCCTAATTCCGATTTAGGAACTTGATGAAGACTGCTAAAGGTGTATTCCCAAAAACAAACCTGAAACTGGGGTAAATCCATCCACTCGGTCAGACATTATGGATCAAACAAAGATGTGGCCATCTTGAATTCAGCCATCTTGAAAGTTTTGGCCTCCAAAATCGAATCAGTTCATAAACGTACCCTAGAGCATTAGCACGCCAAAACTGAGACAAATCTTTCAATTCGGAAGATACTGTGCTAACACAAAATACCTCACGTGGCAGACACGCCGGATGCATCAGCGCACACAAAACTTACATCCCCGACACTCTGCATTTCAGGTATATACAGTATGCACCCTCTCCACTCTGTCCAGATTCCTCCAGGTGCAAGGAGACAGCTTCACACCTGTGACTCCTGCGCTCCCTGCCAATGCAATTACTGTACTGCACTGTGTAGCTTCTACTCATTACCTTTTAATTATGTTGTGCTGCCTCGCGGCGTACAGTCTGAACGCACCCAGCAGTCGTCTTATTTTTACCAGAGGTGTTACAAGTGGAGGACGTCGGAGGGTTAGAGACACCCCAGGAATTTACATAATGACATGTAGATCATATTCGGGCCTCCATTGTTACTTTTGCATGTCAACTAAAAAATTTGCGTGAGGAGAGATTGGGTAAAAGCTTGGGCTGAGGCGGGCCGAGCGCTGGAAACGATAAGTTTGTCTGCTCGCCAGGATCTGATACGGGCCGGTCCGGAGCTCCCTGAGCGTGATTTATGATTGAGGACATGTTAATAAAAATATCAAAGCAATCTTTGCTGTGTTGGGGGAGATAGCACACCGCCGCGTACATCACCCAGACAGGCCTCTGCCGCCTGTATCTCTGACACCAACCCTATCGACCGCTGGGCACGAGGTACGGGATCCACTCACAAGGTGACACTGGAAGTAGTTTTTTCCCATTTTTCAGAAAGATATTCTGACGGCAGCCGAGGAAGAGAGTGAGAAGGCTATGGTTGGCTGACAGATGGGAGGTTGGAAGAGAGACTCGGAGCGTTGGAAAGGTTACTTTTGAAAAGTAATTCCTTACAGTTCTCATACAGTTCTCAAGTTTCTCATGCGCAGGGCTTGAAAACAAAATTATTTTTAAAACGTTCCTTTCCGAACGGTTCAGGTAGGCCTATGTTTAAAGTTTTCGTTCTCGGAACCGTTCCACCTCGAAAATATCGGTGCTGAATCGTTTCGGAGCGCAAAGATTTTGTTCGTTCTTAAAGTTCCTTATATTTTGCAATGTCAAGTTTAGATATAGTTTATATAAAAAATATTTGTAGTATTCAAACTTCAGTGCAACTGTATTAACATGACACCGGGTTTAAAACGCCATTACATTAGCTTCCTCGTCTGTCCACAAGATGGAGCACCACAACTGCACAAAATAGTCTCCCAGACATAAGATATGTTAAAGTATATGGAGAACAAAAACTAAAACGTTTTTAACCGGTTTTGTGGATTTTATAATGTTCCGTTTCTGTTCCGGAACAGTTGAAGAAACGTTTTTCGTTTCCGTTTCTGCTCCCTGAAAAATTCCGCTTCGTTTTCGTTCCTTGAACCGGTTCGGAGCCCTGCTCATGAATGTCAGTGATGCGTGGTTTCGCCGCCGAGCCAGTTTCCCCTGAGAGAATAAATGAACTGTTAACTACCAACACATCACATTAGTCATTAAATCAAAAAATGTATTTTTTTTTTGTATTTACACATTATTTGAGATCTGTGTTTGGGAAAATTGACGAGAATTTTGAATCGTTATGCCCATCTTCTCAGACCCAGAAGGAGGCCCAGCTGTTATACTCTGTGTTAGCATGTTAGCCCCCTCTTGGAGGGCATAGGAGGAGCTAATTAGCATGTTAGCTCCCTCTTGGAGGGGATAGGAGGTGCTAATTAGCACACGTTAACACGGCTGCTGCTGCAGTCATTTTGAAACACTGTTACTCACACACTCTCTCTGCGTACTTCCTCTCTCTCTCTTTACCCATCTGCCCCCTCTCTCCATTCTCTGTTTCTCCTTCACACATTCCTTATCGTTCAACCATCTCCCACACACACACAGACATACACACAAATTAGCCAAATGACAATTGTGATGATGGCCATTTATTGAATTTAATTTCCACTATGCCCTGTATAAAAACATAGAGCAGAACGGTCCAACAAAGACATCAAACCCGTCAGCTTGTGCATTATCTCTGGTGCGTCAACAGTCTCAGCGGATGTGGATTGAAACTGGAACTTCGGACTCATATATGGCCTCAGTTGCTTGATCTCTCTATGGCTCTAGTCGTGAAGTTTGTTGCAGGGGGAATCTTAAAATATACCAATAGCACCGAAGACCACCTGGGGTCCTACCCAAAGAGTCTAGATGTGAAAAGAGCTGACATTGGCCTGTCTAGAAACAATCATTAGGCAGAACACACACGCTCAAGCGCGCGCACACACACACACAAACACACACAAAGCGTGCTGCCCAGTAGCTCAGTTGGTTAGGCAGAGCGCTGGAATATGAACATATGCCTCAATGGCACGGTGAGTCGGTGGTTCGAATCTCGTCACCGATGTATTTCCCGCATGTCTGCCCCCCCCCATTTTCACCTGTTTCCGCTAACCCTAATAAACGAAGCTTGGAAAAACCAGTCTGAATGGGCTGGAAAAAACATTTAGAAAAAAAAAACACACACACACAAACAGACACGCATACACAAAGCACGCACACAGGCTCGCAAACAGCAGCGCGCAGCGAACGCCAGCCATTCTGCACAGACTGGTGGCGGTCCACGGCAGGTAACCCAGCACGGAGCTGCGCCAAGTCGTTGCGATTCTGCTCTATGAGGTACAATTGAATGCTTTCTCAAAATAATAATAATAATAAAAATGATAATAATAATACATTTTATTTGTTAGCGCCTTTCAGGTCACAAAGAGCAAGCAACAGAGCAAAAAAACAACAATCGAAATATAATAAAAAGTGGAGATGAAGACAACTAACTAAAACTATAATGAGTAAGCAGTCCTGAAAAGGTGAGTTTTGAGGGAAGATTTAAACTGAGGGAGGGAGACAATATTGCGTAGTTCGGGTGGGAGTGAGTTCCAGAGTTTGGGAGCAGAGCGGCTGAAAGCTCTGCTCCCCATGGGGGTGAGGTGGGCATGGGGAACAGTAAGATGGATAGAGGATGAGGATCTGAGGGAACGGATGGAGGTAGCAAAAGCGAGATTGTGGATGGCTTTGAAGGTATTTTGAAGATGATTCTGAAATGAATAGGAAGCCAGTGCAGATGCTGTAGGACAGGAGTGATGTGGTGGGAAGAGGGGGTATGGGTAATGTATAAATATATAGATTAATACTGGTTGTTTATGCTGGCCTCACAGCAGTTTTTACCACACCGGTTGGGTGCAATATAAGCCAATAAGATGAATGTCTAAATTAAATTAATTGATACTTGTGTATAAATACAACATTTTTATTTTTCATTTTTTTCCGGCGTCAGCGCCGTTTTTTTCCATCTTTATTGGATAGGATTAGTCGGAAACTGGGTTGAAGAGATCGGGGGTAGACATTGCAGGCAAGTCGACGAGCAGAGTCGAACTCGCGACACTGCGGACGCTGCCGTAGACACAGCGACACTAACACGAATGGGGTCGCGTTAGGTGCGGTGTCCATAACCACTCGGCCAACGCGGTACCCATGAATACAACATTTTTTACCACACATATATATTTTTTCTCTAATATTTAGTATTACAGCCCTTTACCTTAATGTGCTTTAGACTCATGGTCACACCTGTATATGAAAATAGTTTGGAATTAGAGCATTAATTGACAGTGAGCCTTATAGCAGCTTTTCACCCCAGTCTCTCTGCCAGAAGAAAGAGTCACTGGCTGTGTCCGAAATCGCTCCCTAACCCCTAGCCCCTAGCCCCTGGATAGGGCACTGACTATATAGTCCACTCAATCTCAGCGACGAGATTTCGGACACTAGAATCGGCACTGTTAACTTACGTCACCGCTGTCGTATAGTGACGTCATTGCCTGTCGGCATTGGCCGTAGCATTTGCATGCTTTTTTTTCAATAATAAATGTATACTTTATCACAGAAAATCAATTGTACTGACATTTATAATTATTTGCCGTCCTCCATTGTTTTTGTTTTGGAGCGCGCGCGTCGTCTTCTTCTACGCTTTAATTAGTGTAATGCGTCTCGCAATGCATTATGGGTTATATTTCTCCGTTTAGTGTACATCCGATGCTCACTACTTTTCGCGGTGCATTGTGGGATACTTTCAGTGCCCTATATGGGGCACATGGAGAATTCGGACACCCCTACAAAATGGCGTGCGCCCCATATAGTGCCCTATATGGGGGTTAGGGGGTGAT
>OMKY01216407.1:0-10789 GCA_900302395.1 Bregmaceros cantori | reverse complement strand
GGGGGGGGCATCATCATCATCATCATCATCATCATACAGGTCAAGAGTTTGGTGACATCACCGGCAGAGTGAGATCACAAGCAAATTCCTTAAATATGTAGTTCATACTTCATTGTGGTATTTGCTGCTGTGAGTCATGTGTGCTGTATAGTCATAAGGTACTTTCGCAGACTCTGGTGTGTTTGCGAGTATGCTTTGCAGCGATTCTCTTTTAGTAGTAATAAGTTACTTACGCAGACCCAGGGGTGTTTGAGAGCCTGCTCTGCGGTGATTCTCTTGGCAGGGTTGATGGTCAACATCTGGTTGATGAGGTTCTTGGCCTCTGGAGTGACTGTGTCCCACTCTGGTGAGGGGAACTAGATTAACACATACACACAGTTTAGGACACAACTTTCATAACTTGAAAATTTCATTTCATTCATAACATCTTTTACTATATAAATGATCAAAATAGCGCTGCAAACGATTAATCAATGATAATTGATTATTGAAACAATCGTCAACTTATTTGCCGATTTGATTAATTGGCCGTGATGCCAGTCATCATTCCGTGTCAAGGCCCCGCTCATTCACTTGGATACTGAATACTCACAACCACAGCAAAACAGTTAATACAATAAAGAAAGAAGTAAACGTTAAAAACCATCTGTTAAGTATGTAAGGTAGCAGGTAAGACTAGGCTCTTCCATGCTAAAAAAGTACCGATCAATAAGTGAAGAAAGCAAAACCACAAAATGTTTGCAATATTAATACTTGGATTGCAAAATGTTAATAATAATTACCGTTTCATAATCATAATAGACGTCAATAAGGTTCACATTTCGATTAATGATCAATTTAAATGGCCAATTAATCAATCAAAATAATCATTTCTTGTGGCCCAAAATCAATCAAATTAAACATTTTTCTAGTATTCAATGCATTTTACACTGTTCAAGGAGTTTTCACACTGACAAACTTTGAATTGGGTTTAGTTTAATTGGGAATGCAATCCATCCAAAATCTGACTGTAGGTATGTTTTTTTTTTTATTTATTTAATTTGGCCATACCCCTTGTCCTCAGTTAAAGGAGTTCAGTTACTAACACTAATAGTGTCCACAGTGGGTGGGTTAGAACACGTTTAGCTTGGTCGAGGGCATGGGCCATCAGGAATGGGGTAAGAAATGGGTGGAGGAAGATCCTACTGCAAAGGAGTCATTAGGTCAGGTGGGCCGATATAAATTAAAGATTTTAATAAAAAATATTTCTGTCAAGTGCCTTGAGGCAACAATCCTCCAATATACAACCCCCATCCCCAGAAAATGAATGCAATGCAACGACAGCAGTCACTCATTGCAAGGTGTGCACTGCGAGTTCTGTGCTAGTGCGCTACAAATCTGTTTCACCCTCTACGTGATGGTATCGCTGGAAACTAATTTTTAATTCAACTAGATGCACTATTCTCGTGTCCAGCCAAAATTTCTGTCAAGAACATCAGACGGCATCCCAGGATTATTGTCACATCATTGATAGACTGCAGTGGCGATTGCTTTGAGACTGTAAGGGAAGCCCAGCTTCTCCAAGAATTTCTCTAAAAGAACTGGTCAAATGTACCATGTTGTGCGATCAGGCAACAGGCCATTGACTAAATATGTGCTATACTGTGCTAAACGTTTGTTCAGAATGGTTGTCACTGACGCAACTTTATTCCAGTTTTATTGTCATTGTCTCCTGTAGTGTCTCGATGGCGCGAGACGCTCCGCTTCTATTGCATTGAGTAAACATATATGGTGAAATTAATAATTTTTTGACACGCCCCCAGACTGCACTGCATCCATGAAGGCCCAACGCACGATGCTGCACTGCTACGTTGAAAAAAAGACATACGTTGAAACCAGTCATTGCATTACAGGTTGAGTCTCATCACGCCCTTGTACTACTCGCGGATACTCGGTGTCTCTGGAAGTGCATGGGGAACGGGCGCAGCCTTGAGTAGAGTCCTGTTTGATAGCGAAATGAGCGAATCACCTTTGTTCTCCACTGCGCTCAGTTTGTAGCAGCAGCTCGCGTCCAGTGGAGTTATCTGCTATTCACGGCTTTGTTGCCCAAGACTCAACTCTGGACCACATATCCCACACCTCATTCATTTGTTCTGTCGCTCACTTTCTCTCTTTGTGTTTTTTGCCCCGACTCTTGAGTGGCATTACTTTCATTGCGTTATTTGCGAGGTTCGTCCTTTAACAATTATCACTGTAAGGCTGCACTGAATGTTCTCCGAAACCTTGCACCGAAAGACAAGTGTATTAAAACACCTGATCAATGCACTCACATTTTCATTGATCTGCAAAACTGTCTGCTCCCCACCCCAGCCATCACTTCTCTCTGGGGAGAGCGTGTGCATGGACCATAATGGTTGCTAATTGCTTGGAAATGCTGCATTCTCATTGGACAGATCATCACCGCGTCTCATAATGGGAACAGCGTTTGTTGATCAATGGTTTTCTCCGGCAGGCTGAAAGGGGACGAACGTCAACTGTCAATCGCAGGCAATGCAAATGACCATGACGAATGAACTCCGCCAATTGAACCCAGAGAAATATAATAATAAGAATAATAATAATACATTTGCTGCAAGCAAATCTGTCACTATTTTTATGATGCATGCATGCAAACATTAAAGCACTCAACCTTACCGAGTGCAACAGATCGAAGGCAGCATGATTGCATTGCCCAGAAATTGTATTTGGAACGTTACAATCGCTCTGTAACCATTTAATAATTATGTAAATAATTTCAAATTGTGTCAGTGTAGCTCCCACGTCTGAAAGTACAGACGATGCGTTATCACGGAGAGACCATTTCACACCTTACGCAGCAACGCAGTCAGAGCATGTGCTTCATACAGCATGTTGACGCCTGCTAATGCCTACATACAAAGGACACAGGCGCAGCAGACTAAGATACGCACGGATAACGCACCATGTTCAATAGAAAGAATACAAATCCTGCGTTTTGTACATAGCAAGGCCCAGATCCGCTAAACATTCACAGACAAACCCACTCTTGCTATAATTGTTATTACTGTTAAAAATTAGAATGCTATTTTACCCCCTTAATGTTTAAGTAAGAGATGTCTGGGAAAACATTGTGAGGAGAATATTTCTATCTGTTCTTTCAAATCGCTGAGCATTTGTATTTTAATCTTCCAAAGCATATGCTTACAAAGTATTAATAAGTGTCAGCGTATTGGGTGCATTGGTACAAGACATTATTTCAAACCAACGCTAAGCTGTGATAATTGTATTTGAAAATGTTTACATTTTTAATATATTTGACCTCACATCCTCAAAGATGTCAGATGCAACTTGATGGTACCGCTACCGGGCTTTTAAAATATGCTAAAATATTTGCATTGTATTCATCTGTATTGCAATATGTCAGTACATTTTTTAATGTAATGGGAAATCATTTCAATCATAGCACTCAAATAAAACCGCAACAAAAAAAATATGTTATACAATCTTTTATTGCTGTTTTCAAAGAAAAGTTTGGTACACCAATTTTGTAGTAATTGATATAGTATGGCAACACCATGAGTCACTGTGGTTTTGCTGTTTGCGTTGTAAATTATATGAATGGAGGATGTATTTAGATGTATTTAATACAATTCAAGAGTGAGGTCTCTACTTCATTCCTAAAAGGGGCACAGTTTGCAAAAAATTGAAGAAGAAAAGGATATCCCAGTCTCTTAGAGACACCTCTGCAATGCGTCAGGGAAGTGTGGTTGGGATCAATATCTACAAAGCATGTCTCAATACGACCAAGACAGGATTTCTGGTTTCCAGTTGGAGTTCTGAATGCCAAATGGAACACAGCCCTAGCTTTCGTAGTACATACTTGAATTCAATGAAAGAGTAAGGTTTTTGGATGTAATTTCCGGGTTTGGTGTTGAAATTTCCTCACCATGTGCAATTTGGTGGTACAGAAATTCCATCCATCAATATTGAAATATGCTATATCCTCTCATGTGACTGCATAGATGCATGATGTGGCAGCCCTAGACCACACCAAAAAATAAACAAAGTATACCTTGGGCAGATAATAGAATGGTCATAATGTCAGGGTTCTGGCAGGAATCGCAAAGTTACATTTTGGACGTTTATGAGAAACCGTTTATACCAACTTCTAGACCCCCTCCAGAAAAGAACAAATATTCTGGAAATTACTTTTACCCATTTCACAAACACATGCTGTCCACAGTATTGATTCTTGATGGCGGTAGCATAGACTTGCTGAAAATGGAAATGACAAACACTTAAAAGGTACGCGGCACAGTAGGGGACACGCCGAGCCAACTTAATAAAGTTTCAGCACGCATTGTAGAAGCAAAACAACAGGCACATTTTTCTGAGATACTTCATGAACTAGCCAAAGTAATTTTTCAAGACTTGATGAAATTATATTTTAGACCTGCAATGAAAATGGGCTTAAAGTTTTAAATCTTTAGACCCCACAGGAACACTTATAGATACTACAATATGAATCAAAATACTACTTTCTAGCAAATTGTATTTACATTCTCAATCCAAAAAGGTATTTTTTAAACACCTTTAATTTCTCAGGGTCTCTCCTCCTAGGAGAGACCCTGAGTTGGTGCCCTCCGGCACCAACACGACTCGACCGCTGATGTAATTGAAATGCTACCAAATTGCACAGAGTGAATAAATTAAGATTTGGTGTTGTGAAAGTAGGCCAACATGCTGTGCTTCACTGCTTGGCTTTGTGAATTGTGAATAAAGCCAATGTGTATAGTAAAATAATGTCCATATCATGCCACTGGAGTGGTATCCACGTTTAAAAGAAACACAAGCGTGCGCGCACACACACACTAAGATCAGGAAAGAACAAATTTCAGTTTTGAGGGCGCGCTCCATAACCACTCTGCCACCGCGCCCCCCCCAACACAATGATTTTTGAGTAACAGTCGTCTATGTCGCCGCACAGGACACTGGATGACACTACTTACATCGTAGGCTCCGGCCTTGATCTGCTGGTAAAGTTTGTGCTGGTCCTCATCCCAGAAGGGAGGGTAGCCCACCAGCAGGATGTATAGGATGACACCTACACAACAACATTGGGCTTAGTCACATCACACACTATTCAATTCAACTTCACTGTACCGAGGGGCAATTCAGTTGCAGCAACAGACCATTGACGCATAAACATACATGCATAAAATATATATTCATGATGAAGTCTTAAGTGACCAATGACGCAGCATTGCATCGCCATCTGCTTACAATTAGTTTTCATTTTCATTAATTTTTCATAATTTTTTTGACACAGTCTTTTTCATCCGATGGCAGAAGGCAACTGGCGACACTTTAACTTTCACAAGAAGTATCAGCTTTTTGTGTCAGTGATGAACATACCACATGCCCAGATGTCCACAGGCTTGCCATACGGGTCCTTCCTCAAAACCTCCGGAGACAAATATCCGGGTGTACCGGCAAACCCTGCAGGACAGAGACATTCAAAATCATTCAGCATGTTTCTTAAAACACCCAACTTATGCAGTCTTATGCCCGTGGCTTAGATCACAGCACACGAAGCGCCATGATATCGTTTTCCCTTGCTGTCATGCACTGCAGGTCTGCTAGCCCCCTCTCCCTCATCCTCCGTCAGTAATATGAGATAATGGTACTTCGTCGAGAAAATAACTAAGAAAGAAAGAAAACACACAACTTAAATCACATCATCTAATGATGACAAAGTGATGTTGTTGAACTTTCCGGGAAAAGTAAGACAATTAACACTCACAAAGCACTTTAATAATGGACCAACTACCAGTCAGGCGTTTTATTGTTACTTGTTTACTACAATGTTCCCCGGAGTGTCTACTGTGTCCGAGCCAAATATGAAGATGGCGAATAAAGTTGATTCATATTCTGAAGACCACAATATAGAGATAGAAAGAGAAAGAGAGAGAGAGAGAGCAAGAGAGAAAATATTGTATGGATCATCAGTATTACTTTACATTTGCAGGGTTTGTCATGAACTAGACCTGAACTAGGTTTTCACGCGGCCCCTACTCTTTTTAGAAGAGCGCTAGGTAAGGAGTGCAAGCCCCGCGCCACACAGCTTGCGTCCCTGTCTCACTCACATAATGAACGAACAAAGGCGGCCACAGAAGTTGTCACATCACGCGAGTGTTGGCTGCCACAACACCATATTTTTCATTACACATGCCAACAGTCTCTCTTCGCAGAGAACTTGCTTAGCACCCCGCCCCCACTGTTTAGTAGGCGTGTGGACCACATACACAGTCGCGAGCCCCCTCCACACAAATACTTGTTGCTGCTTGCCGCACTACCGCAACGTGTGTGTGTCCCAGCGTGTGTTAGCGGTATAAAATGTAAACAGATTCGTCCTTATAAGTAGGTGAATTTTCACGTCAATTTTGCAAAGAGTGGGCGGTGTCTCTTGCCTGTGTTTGCACATGCACGGATATGTGCTTTGTTGAACATTATTCTTACTGTAAACCATTGGTTGATTTGCATTTACAACGTGTGGTTGTGGTGGAGCCACTGGAGGATTTTTTTGTGTGGTGTCCATTTCTGTCTTTTTTTTCTCTCGAGCGTGCTTTCACCTGGTTTATCTGCCAGACCGTTGCAAGCGGTTGTTCTCGCTCTCTCACTCACTCTCTTTCTAGATATAGATGTCGGCAATGTCTGAACGAATCCAGAGTTTAAAAGCCAGTAGTCAAATAAGCGAAGGAGAAATAGTCATAAAGTTAGACGACTCAGACCAGTTTCCCTTCTGCTGACAGTGCACGGCTACACACCGATAGCCGTGCCACAGCCAGCGGGCACACTCACACGAGACACGATTTGTGCACATTGCGGGCAAGGTAGTAATAACGCTAATAGATTTGTATGTTTACTTATTTTGGATGATTGTATATCATATATGATATTTACACAAACAATTTGAAAATATTGATTATCCAGAAAAGTATGAATATGATAAAACGTTTACAGAAAAATTGTGCAGAAAAGAACACTAGTTCATTGTCTTAGTTAACATTTTTGCGTTAACAAATAAACACACATGCACATATGATAGGACCTCGCCCTATTGGGAAACTGGCGAATTAGAAGTCTTTTATACAATACAAGAGAGTAAATCATATTCACAAAAACAAAAATACTGCACGCAGGAGGTGAGTGGGGGGCGTCTTCGGATGGCGATGTGGTTAAGACACTTGAACCTAAGGACGGCCCGATTCATTGTAATGGAGTCGTCGTTTCGATCACAGCGCCAGTAGTGCCGTGAGTTCTACTCTAGTCGCCGGCTTTGCAGCGATGTCTACCCTTGTCCTCTTCAACCCAGTTTCTGACTAATCCTATCAATGAAGATGGAAAAATTGTGCTTATGCTGGTAAAAATAAATACTGTACAACTTCAGTCGACTTAAGACTTTCGTTATAAAATCATTCCAATTTCTGGCGTCCATCCTTGCCAGTTTATCATGTTCATCATATATCAGGCAATATTGCCTCTGATTGTACCTTCATATCTCAGAAAAGGGGATGGTTACAGGCATGTTTTCTTTTTCTGATTAGAGTATAGAATCTCATCTACAAAATGAGCCATTGCACGTTCTCCTAGACGCTGTAGAAAATATTTTGTGGGCTCCTGAGACTTCACAAAAATGGCCCTGAAAGCTCTGGCAAACCAAAAAATTAAGCCCAGTGAAGGCATACAAAAAGGTTAATCAATTAATCGACTGATAAAAATTAATGATTAATGCAATTTAAAAAATTTCAATATCCCTGCATTTGGAGGAAAGGCCCTGCTAATTTGCATGGCTAACTTAAGCCGAGTCTCAATTCTCATCTTACAATTTGTCTTCGCCCTTAGCAATTGCCATGTTTCAGCCCTCTAATGGTCAACCTTACTTAATGCTTACGGCAATCGATTAATTTGAGCCCTCACCATTACCAAATTGAGAATTAGAACAGGCCTTAGTTACTTCACAGGACCGCACAAACCCCAGCTGGGGCCAAGACCAGGGAGAAGATTGTAATCGGAGCGCAGCATAAGTCATACTTTTTAAAAAGAGTTTGCCGAGCATCGTGAACATGGTTATGGACAGATGGTCAGAGACTGCATGTCTTACCAAACCAAGCCTGCTGGTCTCCTTGCACTTCGATGGCCAGACCAAAGTCAGCCAGCTTGACAGCAGCTCCCTTCATCTTACTGGCCAACAGCAAGTTCTCAGGCTGGAAACACAAACATATTCATTGGATCTTGGACATCAAGGCATACGCAAAGTTTGTTTGCAATAGGTAGAGTTGGGCGATATGGACTAAAATCCACACTGCGGTATACCATGCAGTTCACGTCGCTACAAGTATTGATTTTGGTAAAATAAATAAAATAAATAATAATAAAATAATAAAGATAATTGATGGTAGCATAGCCCAATCTCTGTTCATTGTAGATAAATAATTTACAAATTTGGGCCACTATCTAATTTGTCTGCTTGGTTGGTCCAGACCCACCGAACTATTTGTGTGTGGTACATGGACGATTTATTGATTCTGGCCTGCCAGGCTAGCATTACCCTGGTTATCAGACCGTGGCACAAGCAACTGCAGCTAAAGCCCATTTATTGCCAAGAACCTAACAAATACAACTAAGGTCACTTAGTTTCAGGACCCTGGACAGCTCATGAATGAGTTGAGGACAAGTCATGCTCTTCAGGGTCCTGAATTAACATGAACTCGGGTGCAATTGTTACGCTCTGTGCAATAAATGGGCTGTGGCTGCAGGCTTGGAAAATGCTGAAAATTTGGCTATTGATATGGTATATCAGTTTTTACATCGTCCACCTTTAGCAATAGTTAGTCATCAATGCATGCCAGTAATATTCATATTCACATTCATAGTCTTGTGGCTGTGGCTTAGTTCACAGCACCACAATGCAGTGAGACCGCTTCTCTTCACAGTCATATACAGCACGACCGCTGGTCCCTACTCCCTCGTCCCCCTTTTACACCAACGCTGTCAACAAAATGAGACTCCTGCCTTCTGTGGCTGTATGTATTTTAAGATTTCCCCTGGGGCATCCAGCAAAAGCGACAAGCTTCGCAACTAGAGCCAGAGAGAGATCAAGAAACCAAGGCCCCACCGATATAAAGGCCCTGGCTCTCAACCTCCGCGTCCGCCACGGCTGTTGACACCCCAGGGTTAATGCACGGGCTGGCGACTGTCTGAATCAGCACCCAAAAGTGTCGGAGGGGGGCCCCAGCAGCACGGATAAACACCACAACACTTGTAATCTCACAACGCATATAGTTCACAGAGTTCGCTACCCCTCACTGACAAGTGCTGCAGGTCTACATTCCCTGCTCTCTCACCCCCTTTCCAGCTAGTCCTGTCAAAATGGAAAAATGGTGCGACATTCCAATTACTAAACTAGAAATATTTTGGTAGAATAATCAATGATTAAAATATTGCATAGCAGCAGCCGTAAATAATAATAATAATGATGGTAATAATAATTATAACAACCTCCAACCTGAGTGTGTGTGTGTGTTGAAAGAAACAACTGGTGGAGGATGAGAGCCTGCGTGGTCTTTCCACACAAACTCCCTTATATGGTCATGGTTTGGTAGCCATGGAAACCACTGGGGAGTCATTTAGGCAGCAGTGCTGCAGACTTCATTCTAAATGGAAGCCTTTGGTGTGGAGAGAGGAGATAGTGCTGCATGGATAACAGACACACGCCCAGGCTACTGTTACATGTGAGATTAACATCACATTTTCAGAGTCATCACATTAACAAAATGGTGAAGTCAACTCGGGCTGCAACTAACCATTATCTTAATAGTCGATTAGTTGCAGATTATTTAAATGAATGGTCGACTAATTGCTTGGATATTCAAGAAAAATACCCAGAATATTAATATGAGCAAAAATGCACAATTCTAAAATGTGGTTGGTTTGTCTACACCACCGGCTTTAATAATAAATGTACTTATAAATTAAGTCATAGGCACCATACATGTGCTGAATGCGGGTGCCTTACCGACAGCACCACACAGCCAACTGCACCATACAGCCAGCACACTTAATATTTTGTTTTTCTTATCTATGTTTAATCAATTGGACCAATAGGCGGACACATTAGCATAAAAACATCAACAATGAGTCAACAATTTATTTCATTTAATATTGGTGATTATTGATTAAATTAGTTGATTGATTTTATTCATGCTTTATTCATGCTTCAAGGAAAATGCAGCGGAAAAATTCATACCGAAATATATTCTTTCCTGATATTAGCAGAGTCGATAGAAACCCATCTTGCATCTGTGCTTGCACTCACTCAGGCGCACAGAGGTACTTTTTTTTCAGCATGGTTTAGCTCCAAGTAGGTGAAGATAGAAGCAACTTAAAATTGCTGCATACGATTTTGTGTAACTAAACTTTGGTTGTATAACCAAAGCCTCACCATCCCGGATTTAAAAAGTTAAAGAAAATGGAAGTGATTCGTTGCGTCTATCTTCACCCCCGTTTGGGTCCATAGGGCCGCTGTCCAGATTAGGTTAGGTATGAATCGGCTCAATTAAGATCGTGTCAGAACATTTTGTGCAGAATTTTCCATCAAAAATCGAAAGTCTTGTGTGCCGCAGTAGCTCAGTCTGTTAAGCCAGTGAACTACAAAGCACATATATGCAGTGAGTCGCGAGTTTGCTTCCCCTCATTAGCAGCTTTACAGCACGTCTCCTCCTCCACCCCA
>OMKY01216406.1:0-10445 GCA_900302395.1 Bregmaceros cantori | reverse complement strand
GAATACATTCCAGCCTTGGCAATTTGGTCTAATTACGACTTCACGGCATAGCCATTGTTTTAACCACTGTTGAGCAGTGGTTAAAACCGATTCTGGGGTCCGCGTTGGCCGAGTGGTTATGGACACCGCACCTAACGCGACCACATTCATGTTAGTGGCGCTGCGTCTACCGCAGCGCCCGCAGTGTCGCGAGTTCGACTACGCTCGTCGACTTGTCTGCAATGTTTACCCCCAATCTCTTCAACCCAGTTTCCGACTAATCCTATCCAATAAAGATGGAAAAAACGGCGCTGACGCCGGAAAAAAAATAACTTAAAAAAAAAAAAAACCTACCGATTCTGCTGAAATGCCACTTGATACTGTAGCCCATCTGGTGGATAATCTCAGAACCTGAAGAACCTCAATGTTTCTTTAGTCAAATGTGCGGATGAGCAAGCAGTTTAAAATGTTATGATCTATGGAGGAAAAAGGATCAGGGGGAAAGTGCTCCACTGCCATTTAGAGAATGTCAGTGTTGCCTACTATGCCTACAATACCCAAAATGCTGCTTGGTTGTGACTTGTGCTGACAGAACCCTTTTCACCCTCCATTGATCAGAGTAGTCGCTTCTATATTATCAAAACCTGCTCATGGACCTAGTGGATTGAATAACTACATTGCGAAGGGGAAAGCAAAGTTCAAATCCAAGTCACATTATTTGAAGACTAAAGTACCCCACCCCCCATTGAGACAAAGATTTAAATTGGGGTATATTTTTGTGACAGACAAGCCTCGTATCCAGGGGGTATTCTTTGTTTTTTGCCACCAGAAGAAATTTTCCATTTTATTTGCAGGGTTAGTGTGACAGTTGGATGAGAGCGTAGAGAAAGCAGACTTTCAGCAAATGTCTGTTATTGATTACAATATTTAAAGAGTAACTTGTAACAAGATCACATTTAAAAAAATCCTTACCCTGTGTTTCTTTTAGGGCGGCAACTAACGATTATTTTGGTCATCGATTAATCAGACGAGTAATCGATTAATCTGCAAATTTCTCCGTAAAAATTGGAACAATTATTAACCTGAAAATTATTAAAAGTTTGCAATATTAACATTGCAAACTTTGTGGTTTTGCTATCGCCATGTATTGCTAACATTTCCATTTTTTTGGAAAGAGCCTGCTCCTTCGTGCTAACTTATTGTGTTTTCACCAGTTATGTGTCGTTGTGGGGCTTAACAGTGTTCAGTATCCAAGACAATGGGCGGGGCCATGACACTGGGAATGCCAACTGACAACGTATATTCAACACGTTTAGGCGGAGAAAGGGCCAAACAAGTAAACAAGTAAACGATCAATCGCTGCCGATTAATCGATTATCAAATTAGTTTATTATTATATTATTTTGATAATCGATTAACATCGATTAATTGGTTGCATCTCTAGTATATTGTGTATAAATACCTACTGCTACTACGCAACTACTGTCTTTAAATATAGACATAAGTACTATCACTTGTTACTTTTGTAGCCTAACTAATGACTGTTTTCTAAATCTTAAAATGACAAATGGGCCCGGCAACTGGTGCACCGCTACTTCTTCTTCAACTTGACGGTGCGCTGCCCGTATCAAGGGTTAAATGCATTGAATTCTCCCTGGGATTATGTTGGATTAAGTGAGGATATCAAACCTCCCCCACTGACTGTACACGTAAACAACAGTTTGGTTTAGTCTACCAGCAAAACTGAATCTGAATTTATCTGTCTCTACTCCCCCTTCCTGTCTCCGCGTCCATGCAGCAGAGTTGAAGTTATGTGCGGACCTTCTCAGCCGGTCCGAGAGTCTGCTAATGGACTTTTGTTTGACATGAATGTCAGCGCCCTACGTGTCAACTTCTCTTGGGACCCCCATGTGGGTTTTTCTTTTTTTTTACTTTGAGGCCGCACCTCTCAGGCCTTGCTTAATTAGTTTGCTCCCCAAAAAGTGTCATATATTTTCAAGGTTGTTTTTTTTTTCACTTCGCCATGGACTGGCACAGACCTTGACACAGGAAGCAGCCATGTCGGGTCAATTGAATTAAAAAAAAAATAATAAAAAAAAAAACTACGGGTGGTTTTGAAAGATCAAATATGAACATTATGAAATCAAATATATTTTCTAGGTCAAAATTGAAATGCATTTTCATTCAGGGGCTGGCTCTGTGGCGCAGTCAGTTGGACTGCTTCATCCAGCCCCATACATTCTTGTGTATGTCTTAAATTTGTGCCAGAGTTGGGTACTGGCACAAGGAACAGTCCATTAAAATTTTGAGATGATCTGAATCACCATCCGCATCCAGGAAAATGGTTTAATGTTTCTTGACTAAAATTACTCAAAAAGGTATGGACGGATTTTCATAAAATTCTCACCAGTGGTATTGACCCAAGGAACAATCCATTCACATTTAGAGATGCATTATTATTTTAGCATAATTGACCCTATGATCTTGGTGAAGTTTGCATTCTCCAGGTTCCTCTAGTTATTAGTAGCCTGGCAAGCCAGAACCAATGAAGCGTCCATGCATCGCACGCGGCCCGGTGGGTCTGGACCAACCAGGCATACAAATTAGATGGTCGTCCAAATTTAGGCAGCCCAATTGTTGTGACAAGTTCGACGGGTAGTTCCGGTTAAAGTTCTATTCTTAATGTCACTTCCAGTGCCATTTATTTTGACGTGTCTTCGGTTATTTTTTAACATGTCTATTCGGAGGGAACACACACCTACCGTTATTTTAAAATGCACGCGTGATTCAATAATCTGCGCAAACTGTTCCTTTTACTCATTCAAGTTGGAATTACTAGTGGAAGAGGACATTCTATTTGTCCGGAAGAACATGTAACCACATCGGTGAGTAACTTCAAGTCGGCCTTTGACCGTATTTCATCAATAATTATATAAAATGATGAGCGAAGCGGGGTGGATAATGTGTAATCTGTCACAGAGAGAGCTGTAGTGAGCGGATTTTGAAACACTGTGCGTTTTGTGTGACCAATTCAGCCACTTCCGTCCACTACGATAACTTTACACTGGCACTTTATACAGGGCACAAGAAGTGTGTTTTAGCCGGCGGGACAAAATGCCAGTCCCCTGTATTTCCCGGGTAAACTCGTCCATATCATGTGCCTGTGCTTAGACTGTTTGGCGATTAACCAAGTAATCGGCTACAGCTCCCTGTGTTATTCTGTTTGTGTGTGTGTTCGTGTGTGTCGATTTATGTGTGTGTATGTGTATGTGTGGATGTGTGTTCCTGCATGCACGTCATTCTCAATCCAGCGCAGTGTGGTCACAATCTGTGTCTTCCTGCACACGTGTAATGTATTTCTCTGCGAAATCCCTGCCATTTTCCACAGTGCATGTGTTGAGATTACTCACTCATCCCTAATGTGAAACGGACCTGTGTGTGTGTGTGTGTGTGTCTCTGTGTGTGTAAAAATCCGTCGACAACTGCAGAACTTTGAGGCTAGCATCGAAGTATTGAGTATTGAACGTTCCGGAATCAGTGTTTGTTAAATGCTCTCTGTTTATGTCCAGCTCTAATCAGCTAGATATAGAGGAAAACTGACTGATGGAATTGGCAGTTTCCATCAAATTATTGTATTTGTATATTTATTTTTTTTATTTGTGTTATTTTGGAAATATTTCCACAACATAATCATATCCTTTTTTTTTAATCAGACAGGTTAAAGTATCAGAGGTATATTTCAGAGCTAGCTTAGATTCAGTTTTTTTTTTCACATGTTGCATGTTGGATGTTTACATTTTCATGGTAAACTCAAGCTACATGAGCTTATTTATTTGCTGAACCAACTTACCGGTAGTAGTTTAATTATGGTCACAATTATATTTGTGGATTATGATATTTTGTTTATTTTGTCAGTGGTTTGCATCATGATTTTGAACACTACAGACAGTGCTCCACACAGAATTCACACCTCAATCTATAAAAAATTAAGTAAAGAACGCAGTAGGTAGTGTGTGTGTGTGTATGTGTGTGTTAATTGCATTTGCTGCTACAGAACAAATATTGAGCAAAGTAATGGTGTTTTGGGGATGTACTACTTGAGTAATGTATTATTTGAGTAGCTGGTTGAATGGGTACGTTTGGCAGTGTCTTGACAAAATTAACACAGTTATAGTTAATGTGAGTAATTTCCTTCCCACTGTTATTCGATGTCGCTTATGTGAAGAACTTGTGTGAAGTCTACTGTGCTCGCTTTGCATTCTGCTGCTTGGCCACTGAGTGGCAGTAGCACCTCAGCAGTCGCACAGCTGTGGACAGATGGTTTTACTGACACACACACACACACACACACACACACACACACACACACACACTGTAAAGCACGCAACACACAGAACCAAGAACAATACATTTTGTTAAGAGAACAAGTCACGTACGGGGAGTGAGGGATATATACACATTGTTGACATGCTTAGCTTTCATATACACATAACACACCTCTTGAGCAAAGAGTTCACACGCAAAAGCACGGCGTTCACAGTGTGTGGTACAGCAGCACATGCGTGTGTGACGGGCGCAGATATGGGCAGAGTAGCCATACAAATTACTCAAGTAAAAGTATTGTTACCTCAGCAAAATATTACTCAAGTAGAAGTAAAAAGTAGTCATCCAAATAGTTACTCAAGTAAAAGTAAAAAAGTATTCCACAAAAAAGTTACTTAAGTAGCGAAAGTACTGAGTAACTTTCAGTTTAAAAAATGAATGGAAAAAAAATGATCGGCCGAGAGAGAGAGCCTGAGAGAGAGACAGAGACCGAGTGGGAGAGAGAGAGACACCAAGAGAGAGAGAGAGCGAGTGAGAGAGAAAGCGCCCGAGAGAGAGATATGACATCAATATATGTGCCAACAGTTCCCAACGGGTGTCGCTAAAGGCAGAGTTAATGTACCGAGTACTTTTTACTGACATCTCAGTAAAAAGTAGTTTTTTTCACCTCAAATTTACTTGAGTAAGAGTAGAAAGTAACTCGTGAAAAATTTACTCCAAAAGTAAAAAAGTACTCAAAAAAATTGTAAATGAGTAAATGTAATGCGTTACTGCCCATCTCTGGACGGACGGATGCATGACATGGATAGGTGGAATACTAAAATAATATAAATAGTTTTAGTAAATCTATAGTAAAATAATAGTATATTTAAAATACAAAATTGTGGGTGTCACCACGTTTAAAACATATTGTTATATCCATTAAGTAACTAACAAATAAAGGAACACAAGGTGATGCGTTTGTGTGTAAATTCAAAAATTTTAACAATGATGTAGGTCACTATGATTTTACGCCTTTTCACAGTAATTAGTAATCTAAGATGTTACTTTTTTCCGTAGTTGTAATAAATAACAATTTCAGTTACTTAACCAGCAAAACTTAATTTTCCATGTATTTATTTAGTTCAATAACACCCATCCTTTACCTTAAGTTGAATAACAAAACATGTCATCTCCAATAACAAAAACAATCACATCAATTGTGTGGCGGCACTGTGGCGTAGTGGTTAAAGACACTGCGCCGAGAGGCAGCCCCACACATAGTCTTGTCGCATGCAGCGTTGTGAGATCGTTTCTCCTCACGGTCATATACTGCATGTCAGCTCGTCCCCGCCCTCTCATCCCCCTTTCACACGAATGCTGTCAAGAAGATGAAAAAATGGCACTTGCGCAGAATTAATAAAAAAACAAACAAACAAACAAACAAAACATCAATTGTGCGTCCTGATTCCCGAAATATAATTTGAATGGCGTCAGATAATTTTACCTGGACCCCTAAGTGGGACTAGCAAACCCAAGGGGTTCCATGAACCCTGGTTAAGAATAGCTGGGCTAAGCGCTAAAACATTGCCCTACCATGCTGGTTCACAGCGAGTGAGAACACACCGCGACCCAAAGCAGTGGACTATATACGGTTGGAAAATACTATCTATATATTTATAGAATAGTTAATGCATTTTTAATCCATGGATACCACAGGCCCTGTTTGAAATGCAAATACAGTGGAAACCACATATTAAATCTCCCTGTAAAGCATTAGCATATGTCTTCCCGTACAGAAAACTTGGCACTATTTGAAAATAATAAACTCAGGAAACCCCATGGGAATTAAAAATAAAGTCACAACCCAATACTTCAAGAACATGATAGAACAGCTGTGTGTGTGTGTGTGTGTGTGTGTGTGTGTGTGTGTGTGTGTGTGTGTGTGTGTGGTGTGTGTCCGTGTCTGTGTATGCGTGGGTGAGAAAGAAAGAAAGTGTGTGGGCAGGGTTGTAACAGATTACATGTAATGTCATTACAGTAATCAGATTACAAAAAAATAGTAACTGTAGTCCCATACAACATGTATGTAAAAAAACATAATACAGATTACAGTTACATTTGCCAGGAATTTAGAGTTAAAAAAAAGTTAGAAAAATCAAATAAAACTCAATGTAGTAACTTAGTAGTAGTAAGATTTGTTGTTCCCAAACACAGAAGAAATTGAAGAACTTTCTTTTCACAAAGTTTAACAGTCAAGAACTTTGTGAAGTTCTCGAAGTTACATTTGTATCTAAAAGTGACAATATTAATTCCTTACTACTTTATTAAAGAGATTAGATTTGAAGTAATCTTCTTGTGTGTGTGTGTGTGTGTGTGTGTGTGTGTGTGTGCAGCTACACTTAAAACCAGTACCTGTGATAGTAATCACGTGGAATATGAGTAACTTTCCGTTCTCTGGCCCCCATTACTGTAAAGTATGGCGTAGCTTGACTGTCACCAGTAGAAGGCGCCGTGGATATCGGGACGCCATTAGCAGCCCCCTTACCTGGAAGAGCCATTGGAAGTTAAGCAGAGTAGGTTTATTAAAGGTTACAGCTTAAGATTCCTCTCTTCACGCGGCCCGGGTCCTTGACCTTTAGTGTGACCTTTGGAAGCAAGGTGGTGTTTATAGGTTGGGCGGTTTCTGGAGGAATAGATGAATAGGACTTATACCGTGGCTACATGCTCTGAGAGAAATAATACCTTTATTTTTCACCCCATTTGATATGTCACTTAATTTCATGCAACTAATATATTTTAATTTACCTTTATAGGGGAAATTTAGGAGTTAATGAATTGATGATGGTTGTTTTTTGGGCCACATATTAACAAGGAATCAAGGCAAAAGTAAAAAGTTGATTATATCCCAGTTTAGGATATAATCCTGTCACTGTCTCTCTCAAAAAAGAATGAAAAACGGCACATGCGGCCCAAAAAAATTAAGAAAAAACTAAAGTAAAAAGTTGTCAGAGAAATAAATACTAATTACTTGAAAGATCTTCTTATGTACAGAGTATTTCTACTTTGTTACTTGCCATCTCTGGTAATATATGTCAGTAGTAGGGGCTATACATAAGTGATAAATATATGTAATTGAGATTACATTAGACTAGAAAAGTGAACATTCAATTCGTTTAAAAGTAGTCCCCTCTTTTAACTTTAAATTGTGATAAGCATTTTGTTAAAGATTTCAATTTAATGACTAATTTAGTAATTTATAGCTTATTCCTAAATATTACTTTCCCAACGCTGATGTTTAGTAGACTAAACTGTGAGGAATGTATTTATTTTAACAAGATTTTTAGGCTATACTACTATATTATGGACTATATAGCACGCTCACCACAACCTTTGCATTCAATGACATGCCCAAAAACCGGAGACTGTCATATCCGGTATTCAAACCACTAACCTTTCAGTCTTCAACGATCTGACTATTGGATCGACCAATCTACCAACTGAGCTACAGCCAGCCCATGATTTGAGGGATGTCTCATGGATCAGAAAGTACATGTTCATATTTTATCAATTGCAGGCATGATTATGTTAGTAATAGGGCTGTTGCACAGTGACATCACGCTTGGTGGCAGAAGACATTGTGATGGTAACATCGCGGTCAGAAAAAAGGCAGAGAGCGATATTTGCATAGCATTGTCTGTTCAAAAGTGTTCTATTATTGGTTCATCCATAGTAATATGCTATTAATCACCAGCAGATGGCAACCCTGCTACGTCCATTGTATATTCCCCTATCTAATGGATGTGGTAAGTTATACCACTTAACCGTACGTATACGTATACTTCACCGGTTGCACGGCTCACTCTCAATTCCGAATTGCCTTGATGTAAAGTGTGAATCCATTAAAAGCGTTTTTTTGTTTTTTTTGTTAGAGTCCATCCAAAACCCTAACGCCTAATCCCTAACCTAACCCTAACCACATACCCTGAACCTTAAACTAGCCCTAACAAAATAAGCTTCCATTTTACATCACGGCAAATGATACACCAAAATTATTCAATCTAACACCAGCCGATGATCGGAATGGAGTTATTTCGCAGGGGTGGGAGCCCTTGCTGCCACAGCCCTATTCTTCACATGTTCTCATCATCAAATCACGTGTTACTGATAATTGTAACTCTGAGGAATTACATTTTACAAGTAATCTTCTCTTGTGATTATTTCACAGTTCCCACAGCATTAGAAGAACTATCTTTCCTCATACAAGTACTGTAGCTACTCTTACCTGTGTATTGGCCAGCCTACCAACTTCCTTTTCAGGGTCGCATTCACCCTAAAATAAAGACAAATCAAGCTCCATATTGCATAACCTAATGGGACTATGAAAGTATGTCAGAGGAGGAAGGTCCCGTGTTCATAAGAACCCATTTGTTTCAAATTACCTCTCAATTTTCTGAGAGCGAAGTGGAGGCGGTAGAGTTCACATGGAGTCTACACTGTTCCCCCAAAGGAAAAGCTTGATCTGCCTTAATGCGCTCCAGAAAATAACTCCATACACACCCATCTTCTGCGTTAGCCCAGGCGACCTCGTCTTGGGTCTTCTCCATGGGCGCAACCGTTAATTTCCAGTGTTGGTAAATACCCAGGCAATTATTTGAGAAGGATATCGGGAATTAATTTGTCACATGTGTGGTTTAGGAGCTGTTCGGAGAAGGGTTTTTTTGTGAAGAGTGTTTTCATAAATACAGCAGCTAGTGATTTGGAAACACAATTTTGTAGGTATGTACTCTGCACTGGAACACTGCAGAGGAGAGTGGGAACTGTTTAATTATTTATTCAATTAAATTTCTAGTGGTGTCTATGAATGGATCTCTCTATTGAGATCAGTTTGTAATGCTCTCTCTCTGTCTCTATCTCTCTCTCTCAAATTGAATAACGCTTTATTGGCATCGTAATGAGCATCATACATTGCCAAAGCATACATATAACAAACATATAATATACAGTCACTACATGGAAAAATCAATATAAAGCATATATACATAACAATGTACACACTGTATAGCGTCTGTGATATACATATATACAGTATTTTAATCATCCGTATTGTAATAGTAATACCCCCCACCCTCTCTCTCTCTCTCTCTCTCTCTCTCTCTCTCTCTCTCTCTCTCAGCGCTAATGTCATTGACTCAACGTGTCACACATTTTGTGCCACCCAGTGAAGCGAAATGGGACTTTGGCATGCAATCCCACAGACTTGATGGTGTTGGGCAAACAATTAACCCACTGCAAAATGTTCCCTAATCAACAGCCTATACCTCTGCAGGGGTGAAAGGTGTAAGTAAATAAGTAAAATGTTTCACGTCTGTTGTATCATCCAAAAAGAGGGGTTTACATTGACAGATGATGGACCATTATTTTAATCCAAAACTTCACTGAGCTTGTGGGTCTGTTTTTCCCGTAGGGTTGAAGGCTTTGTTTTGGGATTTAATTAAGGGGGTTAGCTGTAGCTTGGGGATCCCTGGAGAGGACAAAGGTTAAGTATCCGACTCAGCGTTAAAGTTTGGCTTGACTTCCTCCTAGTGGTTGTGACCTCCACCACTACCGGGATGTTCTGAGCCCCGCCCCCCTGGAAAGTTAGGTGAGATCAAACGCTGCAGAGACTTTCTTTGTACTCATCGAATGACCAAACGGAGTGGCAAGAGACCGAAGTAGCCCGACACAACTCCTGTTTTATTTTTATATATTTTTTTATGTTTTTTTTTTCCAGCCCATTCAGGCTGCGTTTTCCAAGCTTTATTTATTAGGATTAGCGGAAACAGTTGAAGATGCGGGGGCAGACTTGTGGGAAATACGTCGGTGGCGAGATTCAAACCACTGACTCACCGCGCCATTAAGGCTTATGTGTGCTTTCTAGTGCACTGCCTAACCGACTGAGCTACTGGGAAGCACAGAACCAAAGCATGTCTAAAGCCGGGCGTACACTGTGCGATTTATTTTTTAATTGCGTCAAAAGCTGCTGCTCGCACTATACGAGTGAATCGCTGGGGTTCAATGTTTGCTACTCACACTCAGACTATACGGTCCCATGTCTAGTGCAATCTGACGGCTGACACTAGACAACACGGTTGGAGACTATCAGACTGTTGTGCACGGAAGTG